>QMIH01000092.1:1112554-1187068 GCA_003987875.1 Clarias batrachus
CTACCATCAGTCCTGTGTCATGCCAACAGTAAAGCATCCTGAGACCATTCATGTGTGGGGTTGCTTCTCATCCAAGGGAGTGGGCTCACTCACAATTTTGCCCAAAAACACAGCCATGAATAAAGAATGGTACCAAAACACCCTCCAACAGCAACTTCTTCCAACAATCCAACAACAGTTTGGTCAAGAACAATGCATTTTCCAGCACGATGGAGCTCCGTGCCATAAGGCAAAAGTGAGAACTAAGTGGCTCGGGGACCAAAACGTTGAAATTTTGAGTCCATGGCCTGGAAACTCCCCAGATCTTAATTGCAGAGGTCCTGAAAAGTACTGACTCTTTGCATAAATGTCATGTAATTGTCGATAAAAGCCTTTGAAACGTATGAAGTGCTTGTAATTATATTTCAGTACATCACAGAAACAACTGAAACAAAGATCTAAAAGCAGTTTAGCAGCAAACTTTGTTGAAAACTAATATTTGTGTCATTCTCAAAACGTTTGGCCACGACTGTGTGTGTGTGTGTATATATATATATATATATATATATACCTTGCTCATGATATGTACTGTATATAACATGGCATGCCCCCAGTGGTGAAGAACATGAATGACCTCTGTATGGTGTGCTTCTTTATGCGGCATTTGTTTCTCTGCAGGGGTGATTTCTCTTTCCCGCTCCTTGCATGGCAAAGATAACTCTGTCATTACAATGGTGGTCACGGCAATGGACGGAGGTGGGCTCACAGTGCCTGTTAATGCCAGAGTCAACATCAGTGTTGTGGCTGGCTCTGTAGCTCCCCCCATCTTCGAGCAGGCACAGTACTTCTTCACAGTGCCGGAGGATGTTCTGAGAGGCACAGAAGTCGGTGTGGTGTTTGCCAACACCAGGAATGGTAGGTGTTTACTCTTTGTTTTCAATCTTAATGTATAATATATAGTAGGCACATGCTTTTTCCTATGTGTCTGACTGTATACCATGTACCTATTCCTCTTCCAGGAGCCAATAAGGACATCTCCTACACCATCTCCTCTGGTGATCCTGAAGGCTACTTCACTGTGGATGTGGAGACAGGAGCTCTGCGTACCAGCCTACCTCTGGATCATGAAGCTTGGCCATCACTGGAGCTGGAGGTCCAGGCTCGCAGTGGCTCTCCTCCAGTATTTGCTCAGGCACTTGTCCGCATCACCATCACTGACGTCAATGACAACGCACCCACTTTCTTGCCTTCTTCTTCAGAGTCTCTGCTCCTGCCCGAAGCTACCAAGATGGGAACTGTTGTGTATCGGGTAAAGGCAGAGGACCGTGATTCGGGGGCCAACGGGCAGTTGAGCTTTGACCTGCTTTCTTCTGAAAGTCAGCGGACATTCAGTGTTGACAGAAGCAGTGGTGAAATCCGCCTCATAGGAAGCCTTTCTTACGAGAGCGTCCCTCGTTACGACTTGCTTGTGTTGGCCAAAGACTTTGGTGCCCCTCAGCTCAGCGCCACTTTCACCCTTGTGGTGCACATACAAGCTGAGAATGACCAGGGGCCGGTGTTTGACACAATGACTTATCGTGTGGAGCTGAAGGAAAACACACCACTGAACACGCGTTTCCTGCAGGTGCGTGCCCTGAGTAGGGATCAAGGTGGAAACGGAGCCTCCTCCTCAAATTCCCCTCAACTCTCCTACCATCTCCGGCCAGATGGGGATGCGGCAGGGTTTGGGATTTTCTCAGACAGTGGGTGGCTGTTTGTGAAGAGTGCACTGGACAGGGAGGCCAAAGACATCTACCTGCTCACTGTACTGGCCAGCTCAGGCAGCGGACAGATGAAGAAAACTGGCAGCGCCACTGTGAGGGTCTCTGTGACCGATGAAAATGATAACTCGCCAAGGTTTTCCCAGGAGAGGGTCTTCCTAGCAGTAAGGGAGAACCTGCCGGCAGGAACAGGATTTGGCAGAGTTTCAGCCACTGACCGTGACGCTGGACTCAACAGCCGGATAACTTACAAACTACTGCATGCTGATCGCAACTTCCAGATCAACTCTCAAACTGGTGAGAAGAGAACATCTTATAACTTCTTAACTGATTCTCCATCAGTAAGCATTTCCTCCTGGTCACAGTGGTGGTGAATCAGCGGTCTGTTCTCTGAGGACACTCATAGGAAACCATGCTTACACACAATCCCACATATATAGAATAGCAAATTTTACCTATTGTCATAGTGCCATATTTTGGGTAGTGGGGTGACCCAAGCTCAGAATCAATTTAACTTCTTAATGGTCCTGCTCAGTGTACAGATCCTCACACTAAAGCTGTAATTTTTTTATAGTTAAAATTGACAAGAGTTGAGTTTATGCAGTTAATGTGCCTGTTTTTTTGGGGGGTTTTTTTGCTTTGTTTAACTTTGGTCAGGATGTTCCCACATCTAACATAATACTTATGGGCAAAGAACAGGTTATGCAAGCTTATTATTGCATAAAACTACATGCAATCAGTAGCTTCTCATTCACAAACTCACATTTGAGTATCCGGTTATTGGTCAAGACAAAGTAGGCTGATTTTTAATACAAAAGCTCAGTTTCCTGTTAGATACTATCAACTTTTTTACTCAGCGAGTTCATTCAAACAAAACAAAAGCCTTTCAGAGGCATTTCGATCTATTCATCTGATGTATGTCCAACCAGGATCTGTGTGCCCAGATGTACTCGTGTAACAGCTTACAATTCCAATTACTTTCAAAGGTACAAGGTTAAATTTCAAATACCTGAATGCTGTCAACCGATTAAACATTTTAATCGAATTAATCACCGTCATAGTCTGTAATTAATCATGATTAATTAATTAACAATTTTAAAACATTAGATTTACTTGGAATTAAGAAATCCATGACAAACTGACTAGAGGAAACCAGGACTGCATGCAGTGGCTGGTTAAGATGTGGTGTGGCAACCCACCGACAGCTGGTCTCGGCAACTACAATAACAAAAACAAATTTATATGATATTATTTTCTAAAGCCAGAGGGAGACGCAGCAGAGGGGTGAAAGTGTCACAAGCGGCCTGTTGCCAGCCCTTGGTCTATGCCAACACCAGCAAGCATACAGCAGAAAGAATGTGCAGCTTATTTGTCATTTTTGGTGTGATAGGATTCTAGGATAGGTTCACCACTCAAAAACACTTATTTTTTTAATTATAATATTTGAAGGTTTGCACATGAAAGTGCATTAAAACTTGATTTCTCCTGTGTCTCTCTTTTTTTTGTTCCCTAGGTGAAATCAGCACCAGGGCAGCTCTGGATCGTGAGCACCAGTCTAGCTATCAGCTGGTGGTGGTTGTACAGGATGGAGGGACTCCTCCTCGGAGTGCTACAGGCACAGCCCACGTCACTGTGCTGGATGAGAATGACAACGCCCCAGTCTTCAGTCACGTGTTGCCTGGCAGGGAGCTGATCCTCCAAGTGAGAGCCACAGGGCTTAGAAGTAGCATAGACATGTGTCTATAGGATAATTAGATAGATTCTAGTCTTTCATGAAAAGTCACATGGGTTTTGAGTAACGATGAATTATTTGCGGGTTGCTTTGAGTAGAGAGCGACATATTTGCGTATGTACAGTACTGTACAGGAGCATGCATGTTTTCTGAATATGGGGTATGTGGTGTTTCAGGTGCAGGAGGGTCTGCCTGCTGGCTCACTGCTAGGAACACTGCAGGCAAAAGACCCAGATGAAGGGGAGAATGGCACGATCTTCTACTCATTATCTGGTAAATAAGCAACGGTTCTTTCATACGAGCTCTCTGTGTCTGGAATGAAAAGCTTTCCAGATGTAACTGATTAACTGCATTTGTAAATTTGTGGAAAGTACTTGACTATTTTACTGGAAAGTATAACTCTATAAAAGAAAAAATGATATAGTGCATTACATAAATATTTACCACTTGAACATTTCCACAGTTTGACATGTTACAGCCTGGAATCAATACTAATGGATACAATGCAACATTAATGCAACATTTTTTTCAAATGACTTATAATGAAAAAGATAAAAAGCGGTGTTTGATGTAGTATGCGATGATGGAAACATAATGCTGAAAGTTACTTCTTTGGTTCTTGGTCGCTATTTGTGGATGATCTCCTCTAGACAGTCTGGTGGTTGGGTCACGTACAGTACCTGCCATGTTTAATTTCCATTTTCATACGTTAGTTTTCATATAATATTCAATTTAATGGTGCTCATTTTTTTTTATAACTAAACATTGACACTTTTGCGCAACTTTTTTCCAGTCCTCTTGTAATAGCTCTTTCATGATGTAAGTAGTTTTTCTTTGTAAAAAAAAAAAAAAAAGGGGGGCGGATTTTTGTGTCACGTCCACATCACAGCGCAGTGAATTTCTGTTTTTGGCATATCCCAGATTGTTATCAAGCACAGCTTCAACCACGATATGATTAATGACTATGTTCAAGCGCTCAACAGTGGCAATTTGGTGGTGTTGGTGTGCCCAAAGCCTTAACACTACTGAGTGTCTTTAGTTTTTTTTTTTTCCCCCCTCACTTGAATATTATGTGTTTTTTATTACATTTTTTTGTATATTCATGACACACATAATCTCAGTCCATTTCAACTGCAGGCTGAAACCCTAAAAATTTGACTCTCTTTACCAAGAAAACGCTTTTCAGCTATTTCACTGTTTCTATTTCAGGCTCCAGAGCAGAACGATTCTCTTTAAATCCTAACACAGGAGAGCTGCGGTCAGCCGCCACACTGAGGAGAGCTGAAAAGGCTGAGTACAGTTTAACTGTAACGGTCTCGGATCGCGGCGCACCACCGCAGAGCATCAGCAGCGTCCTGCGCATACAGGTCAGACCTCTGAGTGATAGAGAGGGACTAACGCTTTGGCTCGCTCGCTCGAACGTTACTTGTAATTGTAACATGAAAGTCCAACCCACTGCGCGGTAAACTAATAATCAAACTGTTTAAAATACTGTTTTCTTAATATCTTGTATTTGTGCAATCAGAAGTAAAAACTGTAGTGTCATGGTTTTGGAGGGGAAGGGGGTAACGCAAAGAGTTTCAAAAACCCAAACTGTTAACATCACCTCCCCTTTCAGCACCAGGCCCTGTAATTCAAATCCAAATGAGAGAGTCCAGTCAACCACAGAGACGGGTGTGAATTGCACATGTGCGTCATTTCGGATTCCATAAAGAGCGCTATTTTTGTCCTTCTATCTGCTCAGAAGTGTGCAGACCCCACAGAATATCCTCAGCAGAAGTCTTTCTGGCGAGCTTTGGAGCATACATGACCCACAGTGCATTTCTCATATCTATTTCCTAAAAGGGAATAGGATGCTAATTGTGGGGAGAGCGCTTGCCCGTGATATCTTTCTCCCCTAAAGAATGAGCGAAAGGGAGAGAAAAAAAAGGGACCCTTAAATCAAGTGTTCCCAGATGGCCCATGATGGAGCCCAGCTGTGGCCTGCTCTGATCAGACCGAGAGAGAGAAAAAACCTCGCAAACCTCCAGGCCTCTCACACGGTAGCACCCGTGGACGCTCTTACACCAGATAAGGTTTCACCACAATAACATCAACGTAATATTCCACATAACAGAAATCGAGAAATAACAGGCGCATTGGGTAGTTCCAGTACGTTGAGCGTTCGGGAATGTTAAGTGACGCTGTTATAGACATTCCACGACTCCTCTGTTGCTCAGCAGTCAGAGACGACTGTTTGCTTTTCATGAGGATTTTAGTATGAGAGCTTTCACCTGTTATCATTAGAAAGCATTTAAGTACATTTCCAGGCTCGCTCAAAGGCGACAGGAAATGAGCACACGAGTGCTTTTATGTGGCAGATGGATTCATTGCACCTTAATTGCAGTCTAATGTCGACTGGAACATAGTGTTGTGAAATAAAATGATGGCGAGCACTTTGGTAACTAGTGTCAAATATTTTGCAAAGTTGTAATCTATGACATTAAAGGATGCAGAGTCCTCTGGAACAATGAGAATGTTGATAAAAGAAATACAGAAAATTAGAATGCTCCTGCATTCTTGCATTGGTACACAGTAATAATTAGAAGAAGAAGATGCAGAGTGTGAAAGTCATAAATCAGATTGTGACATGAGGGCGAAAATGTCATTAAATCAGAACGTACTATGAAGTCTTATAGGATTTAACCAAAGTAAAAAGTGTTAAGCCATTTTTTTTCTAATCCTTGAGCCCTTGAAGCTGCTCATTCATTAAAACTTCGGCTTGGGTAGAAATGTGCTTTCCCAGCTCAGTGATGCCATGTACAAGTTCAAATTGCAATCGTATTATCTCGAAATTCTTTGTAAATCCAACTCAACTCAGATAAAGTTTTTAAAGGTCTAGTGACATGAAGTTTCTTGCTTACATGAAGAAATTGCTCCGTTTTTAAAAGCAGTGCTGCACATCACTCATCTTGACTAGTGGCGCACAGATGAGAGATGTTTTAAACACATCAGACCTGTTTCGAATTTGCCACATGGAGAAATAAACACATTATTCTTCGTCTGTTCATACATCTCTGACATTCTGTCTTCATTGTCGACGTTTTTTTTTTTTTTTTTTTAGCAAGCCATGTCAGTTTGCAAGCTGAAGTACAAACAAACATGCAGGCATTTATTCCCATGGAAATCTCTTAGTTAGCGGTCGCCGCAGCAGATCATCCGATCCACACATTTCGATTTTGGCCCAGGTTTTTGCTGTATGCTAGGTGTCCTTTCTGATGCAAACTCTCACGGATTTTCTCCCTAATTTAGTCGTGTCCCCTCATTAGGGGGCTCCTACATTAAGGCTGCTACTACCACTGAGCCGGGAGGGCGACGACCTTTTCCTCCGAACCACGTGACACCAACCGGCCGCATCTTTCCGAACCGCTCGCTAGAGAACGGCGCTATCCGCTCTTTCTACTTGCGTGAGCTCACAGACGCCGCTGATTGGCTGTAGAGCCGTGGTTAATGTGGGAGCACTATGTACCTCTCATCCCTCCCCTCCGAGAGAGCTCGGCCAATCAGCTCTCTCTAGGCCTCTGGCTGTGAGAGGTAACGGCATCATCAAGGATCGAACTCACGATCTCCGGGTGATGGGGCGAGCACTTTACCACCGCGCCACTCGAAGGCCTAAACCCTCCCATTTTTATCCGGGCTTGGGACCGGCACTAATGGTGGCTGGGTCGTGAACCTTGTTCCTTCCATATGGCAAGTAAGAAGCCTACCACTGAGCTAATGAAGTGCTAGATGAATCCTATGTAATATGGTCCATGTTTCAGGCCATGAAAATATCAGAGCCACTCCCATACTACAAAAATATATAGTTCAGTTTTTGTATCATTACTAGTAGCTAACTACTTCTAAATGCTGGTCCCTACTGAGACCAGAAGGTGAATACAATGAAGAATATAAATATATGAAAATATGGAAAGTGTCTCTATTCTCTAATCTAATGTCTCCATGTCCCTGTAGTTACTGTAGGTCCACTGATTTAGATGAACCCTTAAAAACTTTCTTCTGCGTCTCAAACAGAACTCTTATTCGTCTAAGCTCCCTTGCAGAAGCAGTAATATCGAAGTTTTTGTTATGGTTTATACCAGTTTGCATGTTCTCCTTTTTAAATCCAATCATTTTTTTTTAAATCAACAGGTTGCTAGTTCAGCAAGGGCTCCACCCAAACCAAACACCCTATCAATGACCCTTAACACAGTCGAGGGTACCAAACCAGGCTCTGTGATAGGTTCGGTCCACCTACATGACCAGCGAGATGGGGTGAATGATGGACAGGTGACTTATCTTGTAGTAGATGGCACTGATCATGATGGCAATTTTATGGTGGATCGTCTCACTGGAGATGTGTACTTGGCCAGAGAATTGGACTATGAAATGGGAGCTCACTATACGTTGCAGATTGAGGTGGATGACTTCACGAAGGCCTTTCCTAGCAGTCATGTGATCCAGCTGGACATCAGTGTTCAGGACAGTAATGATCATGCGCCACAGTTCCCTGAAGACCCCGTGACTATAGTTGTCCCCGAGAACATGCAGCCAGGCTCCTCCATTTATGCGTTCCAGGCCTCTGATAAGGACGGCAGCGGCCCCAACAGTGAGATACGCTACTCTATCCAGCATCATTGGCCTGATCGATCAGATCTTCTGTCCCTCGATCCCATCACTGGTGTGCTTACCCTGGGTCAAGAGCTTGACCACGAGGAGACCTCGAGCCTTTTTCTGGTGGTCCGGGCAACTGACTCAGCTACAGATCCAAGTCAAAGGCGCTGGAGCTCGGTCACAGCCCGCATCTTTGTGACTGATGAAAATGACAATGCTCCAGTATTCAGCTCCCCTACAGCAGTCAGTGTGATGGAGGATAAGCCAATGGGCTTTGTGCTGCTTTACATCATTGCCCGCGATGCAGACCAAGGTGAAAATGGCAGAGTGTCATACCGCATTCAGGCGGGCAACACAGCAGGACGATTCAGCCTCAATCCCAATACTGGTAAGCCTCACCATGCTTTTTACCAACGTCTCCCACCAAGCAAATTTAAAACCGATTTCGAGGCAGGATTTTAAGTCAGCTTGTTGTTGAGATGTTTATTCATCCTCCTGCAAAGATTATCATTAATAATAATGAATGCATTGGCTAGCCAGCTGGCCACAAGTGTTCCTTTAAAATGTGTTTAGCAATGCTATAAAATCAGTATCAAAGAAAAGACACCATTCGACCTTGAGCTGTGGTGTGACCTTGCTAGTGATTGCCTGTACAGAGTTCTGTCTGTTCTTTGTATGTCTGTGTGCATGTTTTCATGCCCACTGCTGGCTGGTGGATTGCTAGTGGAAAAAGTCCTTTTTATATCATATTAGATTTTTAAAAAATCACCATTACAAAAGCATTTATTTATTGCGCTGTATCAAGCAAAGGAAACAACTAAGGAGATTTGAAATGATTGGAACTGGGTTAGAAAGCCTTTAACACATTTTCAAAACCTGGGTGGATCGTGCTGAAGCGTCAACTTTGCAGAAGATATGTGGTCAAGAAAAAAATCAGGGATGGAGATCATTTAACCAGATGGTGAAGTTGCATTTAAAAAAAATCTACAGTAAAAATCTAACCTAGGTTTAACAGTGAAGGTAAGTGCATAAGAAAACAACAGCAGCTGTGCGGTCATAAGACCACAAAACAACTTGTTAGTCAGACTAATCTGAAAACAATGCTTGAATTTGGTAGGGAGCATAGTAAGATAGTACTTAAGGGGCAATGAGAAAAGGTCATGATGAGTTCAGGTTGACCCTATTCCAGACCGATGGGTGTGTCAGGGGAAGAAGGGGAAGCACATACATGTACAGTAATGTGATGCACCCGTCATACTGTAGATCATGGCGACTGTACAAACCTGTGGAGGCAGTCTTATGATCTGAGGTTGCTTCAGTTGGTCAGGTTCTCATGAGATGCGCAGCTTGCATATACAGACCAAAGACAACCACTAAAACATATCATAGGGGCTTATGAACAATAATACGCAAAAAGAATTTTAATGACTGGTCAGATCAAGTCCGGAAAAATAATGTTACAAAAACACTGATATAAATTAATGTAAAATTATTATTTAATTTCTGTTTTAAGTCAAACTTGTTATAATATATATATATATATATATATATATATATATATATATATATACATAGTATAGTACATACAGTACCAGAATGGTTTTCTTCAGATTAGTGCTAAACTGGCACAGACCAGACCTGGGTGTTTAGGGTTTAAGAAGGATTTTTTTAAGCGGAACATGAGAAGGGAAGCTTGCTTCAATATTTATGGACGTCATTAGGAATAAAGAGTGTTTGCTAAATTAAAAATACAGGAATGGCCTCGCACAGAACTCACACATATTCACACAACAGCCAGTAAAATATGGCAGACAGGAAGACTGTCTAGCCATGGCATGCGCCCCTGAGTGTTGACCCCTGGATGCTGTCTGCTGTGCTTGGAGGACGCTCTATCTTGCTTTATCTTGGTGTCAATATAGTTGTGTATTTTGCGACTGATTAAGGGATGGAAAAATAATTTTAAGGCCAACAAAGACACAATGCTCATAGTCTCCAATACGTCAGTTGCACCAAATTCAGGTTTTTCTGTACGTTCTTTCATTTCTTTCCTTCTTTTTTATATTTCTTTTTAAAAGAAATATTCCTCTTTTGCTAAATGAGTATTTTAATAATCATAGTACAGTGAATGTGTGTTCAGATATGTATTTTCTGTTTCCCTTGCCTCGTCAGGCTCTCTTTCCATACTCAAAGCTCTGGACCGTGAGGAGAAGGACAGCTACAACCTCACTATTGTTGCAGAGGATCATGGGACACCCCAGCACTCCACCACTCAGGTCCTGTCCGTGCGGGTTATTGATGTGAATGATGAGGCCCCGTCGTTTGAGTCGAGCGAGTATGAGGTCCAAATCCGAGAGAACCAGCCAGCCGGAGCCACTGTCCTCACCGTCTCTGCCACTGACAAAGACCAAGGTGAGAGGCTTTTTTTTTTTTTTTCTTAAAGGCATGCTTGGCTTCAGTTTTTTATTTCTTTTATGAATTTTTTTTTTTTGTCTCTGTTATTGAGATCACATATTTACTGTGCTTAAATGCATGTGTCCTTTCAGCTTAAATATATCTTAGTAAGGTTGGAGGAATGCAGTGGTGTGGTTTTATTCCTAACAACAATTCTTACTCAAATGGTGGAGTCAGTGCTCCCACTGAAATGAGTTTAAGGGCCTAAACCAGAGCTGCTGTAAAAGACCACTGCTTGAGTAAACAGATGCTGGCACCAAATGATCTCCCTCTGCACGCAAGCTTGTAACCTGTTGCACAGTGGAGAAAAAAAAGGCCAAGATGTAATGGGATGTGTAGTGTGCCTAAATCAAATCAGCTCATCACTGTTTGCAATGCGTTTCATTTTAATCTGGATTCTGCTTGAAGCTCCATCTCTGTCCTTTCTTCCATGCCTGTCTCAGGTACAAATGGGCACGTAACGTATGGAGGCGTGACAGCGGAAGGTTTTGTCGTTTCACCTGAAACTGGTGTCATTTCACTCACCAAAGTCCTCGACAGAGAACAGCAGGATCGCTACAGCATTACCGGTAATATGCTGGTTCTTTTTGTTTTTGCATTATGATATCCCCATGCAGTTACAGTATGAGTAACCTGCTGATTGTGCCAGTCATGCTTATTTTTTGTTGATTTGTTTTAAATGATGTAGTGTACGCCAAAGATGGAGGGATGCCCCCTAACTTTGCAAAGTCCAAGGTGCATATTACTGTAATGGACGAGAATGACAATGCCCCGACTTTTGGGAAGCTCCAATACAGTCTGGAGCTGCCAGAGAACCTTGATCCAGTCGAGATTTTTATAATTAAAGCTACTGACCATGACAGTGGCGACAGTGGCCGAGCGGAGTACAGAATAACTGGTAAGTACTGTATCACACTCAAGAGTGAGGATCTACAGTATATTACATTTCTGAAATATATATAGACTATATGGTAAAAGGTATCCGTACTGTATACTTGACCATCACACCTACAGTATACATAGTCTTTCCGAAAACGGTTGTCACAAAACACACAACTGTATAGAATTTCTTCATATGCTTATGAAATGACGTGCCTTTGGGATGACTTTGGTGCAGGCTTGCTCAGTTGCCGTCAACCTCACGGCCCAGCAGGAAATTCTGGCCGTCAAAACATGATTGATGATGACATTAATTTGGCAACATTACATCCATTGGAAAAACATTGGTATTAGGTTGTTTTAGAATGAGTCTCATGAAATTCTGCCAGAACAACATTGACTACAGGAGTCAAAAATGACTTTAAAATAATATGCCAAACTGACTGGACCACCAGAGAACACGTGTGATGCAGTTTGTGCGTACACGTTATTACAGTAGAGTAATTAAGGAGATAAGATGCACCGAATATCCCAAAAAGAAAATTAAACAGAGAGTTGACATTACAGCACTAAGAGATATATGACATAATAAGATACACACACTGCTCGTGGGAAGCTGATTCGTCTGTCCGAATGTCTAATCAGAACCCTCTTAGAAATTTAAGGGACCGTGGATGCGTCGGACATTGTGTAAATGAATATTAATCATCATAAATGAACCGAAATCTTTGTTTCAAAAGCAATGTTGTTGCGTGTTGTCCAAAGTTAGGGTTCCAGGAAAGACCAATTCTGTATTAATGCCCATGATTTTGTAACAGGCACATACAGTACAGTACTATATGGGTGTGATGGTCAGGTGTCCATATACATTTGGTAATATATTGCATTTTATTGAGTATACCTTAATAATATTACATTTTTATTCCTCGTAGCTGGAGACCCAGATGGTGACTTCCAACTGGACAGCAGTTCCGGGGCCTTGTCCACCTCTCGGCCTCTGGACAGAGAGAGAAAAGCAAGGTATTCTCTGGAGGTCGTTGCTCAGGATCATGGAAGTCCCTCGCTTTCTAGCACAGCTACAGTGGAAATCACTGTCCTTGATATTAATGACAACAGTCCCATATTTAGCAGTAGCAGCTATGCTACAGACATGTCCGAAGATGCTGCTATCGGGTCACTAGTTCTGGAAGTGACAGCCAGTGATGCTGATACAGGAAAGAATGGTCAGATTCTGTACTTTCTGAGCAAAGACGCAAGAGGTGCGTTTACTATAGACCCTGATACAGGTCGGATCCTCACAGCTGCCTTGTTGGACAGAGAGAAAATAGCTTTCTACAGCTTTCAAGTCTGTGCAGTCGACATGTCCCCTGCTGCACCCCACAACACCTCGGCCCAGGTCACAGTCACCCTCTTGGACGTAAATGACAATGCACCCTTTTTCATCCAAGATCCTCTCATCATCAATGTATCCAGCAGGACGGTATCCAGTAACCATGTGGTTGCCACTATGAGAGCAGAAGATAAGGATTTTGGTGCCAACGGTTCGGTCTTTTATCGGTTTGCCAAACCGTTGCAAGGCTTCTCGATAAATTCTCTGACTGGAGAGATCCAAACCACTGAGGCAATGAACAGCCTGACACAGAGCCAGTACATTCTCATTGTGGAGGCCATTGACCAGGGCAGTCCTCCTCAGTCCTCCCTGGGAGTAGTGATCGTTTATGTGAAGGAACAAAACTACGATGGTATCCGCTTCTCCCGTACCGCCAGAGACGTCAGCCTCCAGGAGAATGCAGCCAAAGGTTAGTGACAGGGTAGAGTAGACTGGCAAATTTTTATAAGAACAAACTGTCTGTGAACATTTCTTTCATTGCAATGTAGTTCAGTCTGCTTGACCATCACTGCAGCATGATCTGCTTTTATCCTCAGGTACTGCAGTGGCACAGGCACAGGCACAGTATCCAGACGGCACCCGCGGCGGCATCATTTACAGCATCTTTAGTGGGAACAAACAGCAGTCCTTCAGCATCAGCTCCAGCACAGGTCAGTTTCTGGGTGAATGCACAACACTGCAGCTCAGAAGATTTCTCATGACTTTTTTTATAGAAGCAGTGAGGCAGTACGAAGATGCAGGCTAGATATACTTTGTTAGTTTGTAAAATACCGTACACTACACAATATTTAATGGAGTGTTACATGTTTCATAGTTACTTTGACAAGATATGTGCTGCCAAAGGAAGTTCTCACATGTTTCTCTCAGTGTTTTTCCTCTGAGGCTGAAACATGGAAACAATAAAACTTTCGATTCTTCTGTAGATATTGCATCGTCTTTCCCTCATTAATCAATAAGCAGTTTTTGTGCTGCACGAGCGGAGTTTCACAACATTTTCAGCTGAGCCACCGACTTGTCCACACAAATGCGGTTAGAGATTAGGATTGTAAAACACATCATTACATGCTTTAATATTTTGCACACTTATTGTTCTGCTATATGTACTTTCACTGTTAATGATCCCCCCCCCACCGCCCCCGAATAAAAAAGCAACAAAAGCTGGAAATTTGATTTGCTGCCTGTTTATGGCTGTTAACTGAAGCATGATTTGATATGTTCTTTGCTGCACAATAAAACAGTCATAATAATGCTGTCCTGCAATCAGTTCTTGCTTAAGGTATGAAGCAGGAAAATGGAAAAGTGGTTACTTTTCTTTTATTATGTATTGGCTTGTAAGAAATAGTTGTTGTGCAACCACTACTTCGTACATGTGCTTGTGGAACTATTAAGGTCTTCCTTAAAAATTACATTTCAAATGAGACCAAAGTGCACGCTTTGTACATTCTGTTGAATACTGTACCACTAACTGAGGAGGTGGGAAGCAATATTTCTCAACCATAAGTGCTATAATGCTCAAGCATGGGGTAATATGTGGCAGTTTCTCTGTAATCGAACAGGTGGTGCACTCTACACTATTAACACGTTGACAGGTAGCACAGCATCTTGTGTGGTAAGTTTGTTTAAAATGGTAACAAAATCTGCAGAATTATTTAGGGCCACCCTTTTGGACTTTTCCGGGGTCTTAACATGCTCAAAAACTCATGAAACTTGGCAGACAGGTTGGAATCTGCTGCCATTCGGATGCCAGGGAGTCTGGGCCACGGGCGTAGCTCGAGGGCCTCAGGGGGCCTCACAAGAGATTTTGCTCCCTAGCTCATACACACTTGTATGTAGGCGCACCTGGGCTAAACTCAACAGGAGGCCGGTTATTTTGGGTTGTTCGCAAAAACACACACGAGATATACTATACATTTTGATATACTCCTCCTAGGGAACTTATACGATCGCCACCAAACCGGGCCGATGTGATCTAAAGACATTGAGGATGCAAAATTGCGGAGGGATTTTTGATATTTCAAACAGGTCAGCCGTGATAATGTCTTAAACATACGGCGAAAAATGATAAATAACTTTCTGTGTGGCATTATATTGAGTGACATTATATTCAGGAACATCATAGTGTGATGCTTTTCTTCCAGCATCTGTGGCCTATTGTACACACATACACATCAGAAATGTTAACACTCACACACACAAACATATCTCACACACACACACACACACGCACACGCACACACACACACACTCTAACACACACATCACTAAAGTTAATACACACAGACTCACACACCATACACACAAATAAGCACAAACACAAGCACATTTACTTGTCACACACAGACTGACATCCACATGTCACACCCTCTCTCCCTCATTCTCACACACACTAATGCACGCACGCACACACACACACACACACACACACACACACACACACACACACACACACACACACACTCAACAAATATTTAGGACCAATCTGACGTTAGCCCTGTATAGTGTGTGATGTGTGCAGGTTGTGAGGTGTAACCGGGTGCAAATATTACACGGGTTGTGTGGTGCGTCCGGGGTGGCGATGGCACAGGGAGCTTGGGCCCGTCATCGTTGCTTGCAACTATATTCATAAAATTGTGATGCTTAGAAATCAAATTGGCTCCTATGTATCATGGTGATATCATATGGGGGCTGATTCCCATCCCTATTCACTTTATAGCATATGGGCAATAAAGTTGCTTCTAGTGAAATAATCTTCATTTGATAAACTTTTATATTTTATGTATAAATTATATTCCTGATATGCACCATTTGCCATGTCTACTTATGATATCTCTAGCAGTATTGTAGCAATCGTTTTTAAATAGGAACTGGACAAGCGGAGTGATACACACATGGAAATGTCCCAGTGTGGTTAGAGCAGATATAAGCACTCGTGGAACACTTCAGGACCAATTAAATCAGAGGACTGGAACTAACTGTTGTTGACTTGCCAAAGAATGTTTTGTAGGATCACCTTAACTTTAATTATATCATGCTAAGGTATTGTTCCCACAACCTTGTGCAAAATATGAAAACATTTATTTTACAACATTTCAACCCCAGATTATAACACAGCTTCCAGATGCTTGTACAGTGGACACTATGCATGATGGGTGCATCACTCTGTGCACTTTCCTTCAGTTCACTTACCCTGAAATGTCCATCATTCTTGTATGGGGTCAGTCTAGACTCATGTCACATGACATTTTCCATTGCTCCTTGTTTCCTTTTTCCAGTCTCCTCTTTATCTTCCTTATATTCTCTGTCTACTCCAGTTTCCTTTCACAGGCCAAAGACATGCCGTGTTCTCTAATTGGTTTCCATTATCCCCAAAGTCTGTGATTGGCTGTCTAAGTGCCTATCTAGAGTCCCCCATCTAGAGTGTACCCCACAGTCACCCTGTGAACATACTGTACATACACTGGATAAAATATATAAACATGAATGGATAACTATTAATCCTGCCTGCATATTCATAAATTAGACACATGATGAGCGCAATACCGTAGTTTCGTTGTCTTTTCTGTTGCTACATACAGGTGAGATCTGGGTACAGAGCTCCAATGGCCTGGATTTTGAGGACACGCCAAGACTCCGTCTAGTGGTGAAGGCTGAAACTGCAACGTCTAGCTCCTTCATGGCTGTTAACCTGATTCTGCAGGATGTCAATGACAACTTGCCTCGCTTTCAGCTGCAAAACTACATGGCATATATGCATGAGGCACAGGGCTATGATTCTCCAATTATACAGGTGTTCTTTTTATTCCACGCAAACAAACCAAAGCTTGATCAGTACCCCAATTTCTGTAATGTATCTTTTACCTTACAGTACATTTTTTTGACATTTTGAGTGACATGACCAAAAATTGAAGATGACTGCGATATTAATAGTTACAATATTTCTATTCAGGTTGTAGCTGAAGATGTGGATCAGGGCCCAAATGGTCAGGTGACCTATTCCATCCAGTCTTCTGGTCGTAGTGGGCTGTTTAAAATTGACCCTCTGACTGGCAGCCTCACCACTGCAGCCATAATGGACCGGGAGATCTGGATGCAGACAAAGTAAGTCTTCCTTTCTCTTTGTGTGAGGAATGTTTGTGTTTTTTCCTAGTGTTCTGTAAAAAAGTACTCATCTTCAATTTGCTCAGTTTTATCTGCATATATATGATGTTTGTAAAGGGTTTCCCTTGTGCTTCTCTTTCACATATTTGTACAGACATATTTATACTGTACATTTTTTACAAGTTTTATACAAGTATTTTCTGCTTTTTCGGGTCTTTTAAAATCTACCGTGACTGTGATATTTTCACTGGTTTAAAAAAAATCTTTTTTTGTATCAGACTAGTGATTACGGCAACAGATCGTGGTAACCCCAAGCTTGTTGGCTCCGCCACTGTGACTGTGATTATTGTCGACCTCAATGACAATAGTCCCACAATCCCGATACCGAGAGAAGTGCGTGTGCCAGAAAGTGAGTGAGCAGATGTATATCTTTTGCCCTTCTCCTCAAAACAGCCTTCTTCTTTAAAATTAATTTTATCTTCAAATTATTTACCTGTTTCATGTATTCATAGTCAATAAACTTCAGATCAAAGATCTTCAGTTGTTTCCTACCCTCACTAAATGCATATTATGTATATGATGTCTCCCAGACTCCATCATCGGCACAGAGATTACCATGGTGACAGGGAACGATGTTGATTCAGGCCCAGCACTGTCATATTCTCTGTATCTGGACAAAAACTCCCAGGGCAAGTTTGGAATCCACCCCTACAGTGGCAGGGTGTTTTTGACGTCTCCGTTGAACTATGAAGAGAAGACGTGGTACACACTAACTGTTAAAGCCTCAGACTCTAAGCATCAGACTAATGCTAATCTGACAGTACTAGTGGAAGATGTGAATGACAACGTGCCTACATTTACACAAGACCTGTACCAGGTACATATGTGAATAATATATATTGATTGCGCAGTTTGTTCCTTTCAGGCTCGTCTTAGCCGTACGGTATTAGCAAGACATCATATAGTAATAGAAATTAAAGAAATTATATATACGTAGATAAAAGAGAGGATGTTAACTTGCTCATTTGTGGCTTCCCAGGTGGCACTGCCAGAACATTCTCCACCTGGCACTCCTGTAATTACAGTAACGGCCACAGATCAGGACTCCGGAGAGAATGGAAAAGTCACCTACCGACTGGTATCATCATCTAAAGAGGGCTTTTACATTGACTCCAGTAATGGTAAATTATTAATATTTATTCTAATACATTAAAATATTGATACTTTGAAAAGATGAAACTTAAAGCCACTTAATATGTCTTTTTTTTTTTTTTTACAGGCACATTGTTTACCAGTCAAAAAGCTGAATTTGACCCAGAGCGACCAACTGTAAAGGTGGTTATTGAAGCTCACGATGGAGGAAAGCCATCTCTATCTGCCATTGCTACCATCCAGGTCCAGCTAACAGATGTGAATGACAATGCTCCCATGTTTCATCAGTCAGAGTACAGAGCCACCGTTCCTGAGGACCAGCTGCCTGGAGGCACAATCCTGACCCTAGAAGCAGTGGATGGTGACCTCTCCCAAGAAAACTCAGGGTTTGACTTTGCTATCGCAAGTGGAAATATTGGAAATGCTTTCCAGATTGAGAGTAGTGTACGCTTCATAGAAGGTCATGGCTTCCAAACAGTAGGCACACTGATCCTTGCAGAGCAGCTGGACTATGAGGTAACATCTCGCTACAACCTCACCATTGTGGTGTCTGACCGTGGGGTTCCCCAGCGCAGCTCAAGTGTGGCTGCTTTTATTACTGTGAATGATGTGAACGACAATCCTCCAGCATTCAGCCGTGCTGAGTATGTAGTCTCCCTGAGTGAAGGGGCATCAGCCGGTAGTGAAATCTTACGGCTGTCTGCAACTGATCCAGATTCAGCTCCAAATGCAGAGATCCAGTATAGCATCAGCTCTGGAGATGACACGGGTCTGTTCTCTGTAGACCAGTGGACTGGAGCCCTCCGTCTGCAGAAACCTTTGGACCGGGAATCTCAGCCTTCCCATGTAGTAATTATTCAAGCTTCAGATGGTCATGGACATTTTGCCCTAGCTCCTATCAATGTGGAGGTGAAGGACATTAATGATAACAGGCCTTACTTCCCTATTGAGACCATGACTGCAAGTATACGAGAAAACCAGCCCCCGAATTCAGCAGTCACTGTGCTGCATGCTATAGACCATGACACTGGGGTCTATGGACAGCTGAAGTATTTTATATTGGACAGATCTAGTCAAGGAAAAGACTCCTTCATGGTGGATCAAAACACAGGAGAGGTGCGTTCTCGGCAGTCATTTGACTTTGAGAAGGTGAACTCTTTCCATTTCATGGCTTTGGCAATAGACGCAGGCAACAACTCTGCTACAGTTACTGTGCAGGTCTATGTGACAGGGGAAGATGAGTATGATCCAGTCTTTACCTCCTCGGCTTTTTCCTTTGAGGTACCAGAGGGAGCCCAGAAGGGCCAGAGTATTGGTCAGGTGCAAGCCCGAGATGAGGATGGTGGTGTTGATGGTATTGTGCTGTATTCGTTACCAAGCAGCTCCCCATATTTTGATGTCAACAAGACCACTGGTGTGATTTACCTCAAAATGGATAGTGCTAGTAGTTCTAGTAGCCAAAGCCATTCAAAAAAGGAGACACGCCTTATGACCATGGATGTCGTTGCTCATAGTCCTTTAGAAAATTCGAGGGTTACAACTGCTCAGTTAACTATTGATGTCACCAACACATCCTTTGGACTTGTGACTGACTTCAACATTCTCCTGATCAGCATTATTGCAGCCTCTCTTGGGGTAATAGTTATTTTAGTCATAATTGCTGTGGCCCTGTACCTAGTAAAGTCCAGGCACAAGAAGCAAGGTCAGAACACTGGGACAGCAGCTTCAGATGCAGCAATGCAGTTAGATGAAACCAAATCAGCAGGTGGGGAGAGGATCTATCACCAGACTCTTCCAGGCTATGCTGGTGATCAGGGGGGAGGTGGAGCTTCCTACACAAGGGGAGGCTCCTTGGATCCATCACATTCTAGTGGAAGAGGATCAGCCGAGGCTGCAGAGGATGATGAAATTCGGATGATAAATGAGTATCCACGAGTGGCAAGCATTACCTCTTCCATGCAAGAACACATCTCTGCCCGAGGGCCGGACTCGGGTATACAGCAGGATGCTGACCAGCTCTCTGACATCTCTGGTGAAACAGGTACTCTCGATTCAAGCCAGTGGTTCAAAGGGAAGAAATTGGGAAGTTTAAGTGGCACCTTGCTCTCTGGTCAAGTCCCAGTCTATAGAGATGAAGGAGGTGGCTACCTTGGAGTGGGCAGAGGGCTGAACATATCTCATCCAAAGGATTATGGCTTCCCAGAGGATGGCAAACCTTCAATTGATGGCTCTCTCACTGCTATTGTTGCTAGTGATGAGGAGCTGCGAGGCAGCTATAATTGGGACTATCTTCTTAATTGGTGCCCACAGTTCCAACCTCTGGCCAGTGTTTTTACAGAAATCGCCCGGCTCAAAGATGAGAGCCTACCACCCAACAACCCACGTAGACCATTCCAACCTAAAATCAAGACAGATCCTAAACCACCCCCTCTAATTACATCCGTAGCCCACCCTGGTGCCAAATCTGTTCCACCCAAACCTGCTATTACTAGGACATTTCCTCACCTAGCAACCCTTAGGCGCTCTCCTATTAGTCATGAGGGTTCCATCTCATCTGCAGCCATGTCTCCTAGCTTCTCTCCATCGCTGTCACCTTTGGCAGCCCGATCACCTGCTGTTTCCCCTTTTGGTGTAACACAAGGTCCATCAGCCTCAATGATTAGCACCACAGAGCACTCCCTTGAGCACAGTGATGACACAGAGATGAGAATCTGATTCTGTCTTGAATTTCACATTGTGGGGAGAGTTTCCTTTTTCCCCCCTTTTTTGAAATATGGTCTCTGTGAGTATATTATACAAATGCAAGAGGGACCTTTTAGCTTTTAGCTTTTTTTGGTAATTGTTAAAAACTGTAACTAAAACAGGAAGGGTTAAAATGCTGTTTTGCTGTGAAATGACGATACCCTTCATTAAGCAAATGTGGACTGTTGTGATTGACGTTCTTTCTTTCTTTCTTTTTTTTTTTTTTTTTTCCTGCCTGGCTGGCCAGGGAGATAAGCTTCAGTGCTCATTAGTTCTTTCTTATATTGACGACTGACAACTTTGGAACATCTTGCAGAGTCAGTCCAAGATGGCTGCTATCACCACTATTTTTGCGTCCTGTTTGAACTCTGTGAAGGTGCACCAAGAGATTTCACTGCATATGCACATTAGAAATGGTAGCTTAATTTGTATATATATTTTTTATTTTTATTGGTTTGATTTTTTTTTTCATAGATCATGTTTTTTAATAATGCAATTACCTCGCATTTATAAAGCACTCACATTTACATTTCTGTATATGTGTATGTATGGTAGCCATAGTGCTCATGCATTACTGTTGTATAATGTTTAGCATCACCATACTGTATGGGTGTTGACTTCTGTGTGATTTCGGTTGTGTGATTCTTGGCTTGTTATGTGAATGACTGGGATGTGTTGTGATAATTGTAATGTATTGATAATAAGATGTTTTGATAACTATTTATATAAAAGTCAAACCATAGGGATCTTGAGAGTACCCATGATGTATTTTATCTTATACTTTTCTCCTATGTCTTTTCCTTTACCTAGGCTTGTAGTCTCAAAGCAAAGGAAATCTTTTACAAACTCGTATTCTTTAGGCTTAACTGGGACCTTCAGAGTAACTGATTAGAATCGAAATATGTCGTATGTCAAAGAAATTTCTGTAACTGACCTGTTTGTATGTTTGGTTATTTGTGTTCATTTCCACACTGTAGGGTGTGACATAATTGAGCTCTTTTTTTAAAGAAAAAAAAACTTTTTGCTAATGTGTCTTACAGTCAAGTGCTTCCATAGGGTTAGAAAGCAAATTAATAATGAACACCAGTGAAGCTGTCCACTAACAAGTGGTTAATAGTATTTTCGCACGAGATTCGCCTACCTTTGGAATAAACCCTGGACATTCAAAGCACCTTAAAATGCCCATATTTTTCTTATATTTATTCACTCTTCCCAGCACAGATTACAGTTATAGCAAATATTGTCCTGGATGTACAGTACTTCCAACCTCCGAGGACTTGCTACCTCTGATGCATGTGTAATACCAACACTGGAAGCTGGACTCATACAGCAAAGGATAAAAGGGCCTGAAATTAACGTTGTAAAAGAGGGTGTTAAGGAAACCTTTAAGCAAGATTGAAACAACATACAGTAGTCGCAAAATCTTTGGCAGCAGAGTGATAGAAATTCGCATGTACATATATTTAAAAGAACAATTGAATTCCTGTGAATGTCTTGCATCTTGATGTTTATTCCTTTCTTCTTTTCCTCTTCAGTTACATTGTGCCAACGAGATAAAAATGAAGTCTAAATAAACTCCAGTCATTTGGCATTAGCAGGAATCAGAGTCAAATTAATTGTTCATTAAAATGTTCAGTCATGGGGTAAAAGTTAGTGCTCCATCTTTATTTATTTATTTATTTATTTATTGTGTGTGTGCCTGTGTGTGTGTCTGTGTGAAAAGACGACCTCAGAAGAATAGCAAAATATATATATTTTTTTCACCTCGCTATTATTCATTTAAGAAAAATTCAATAGACCAAAAAGAAAAACACATGCGGGTAACACCAAGAACCCCGCTGATTTAATAGCTGGTGGATGTATCTTTAAAAGCAATAACTTTGACGTTATCATTTCCTTACCCCGTATTGGTCCATTGTTCTTTTCAACATCAGTTCATTGAGGGTTTCGGGAATTCACATCTGCACAGCTATGTTAAGGCTCTGCCACAGCATTTCACTTGGGTGTGGAATTTGACTAGGCCAATCTAAAACCTTAATTCTTTTATTTTTCAGCCATTCTGATGGCCAAAGATTTACTGGGTTATCTCAGATGTCCTGTTGCAGGACCATATTCCGACAAAGTTCTAGTTCTCGGACAGATGGCCTCATATTTGCCTCTAGAATACTCCGGTATACAGAGGAGTTCATGGTCAACTCAGTGACTGCAAGTTGCCCAGGTAAAAACAGGCATGAGGTATCACGACTGAAGTGCTATTTGGTTTTTGCCAAACAGGGCATGCAGCATTAAAGCCAAACAACTCCACTTTGGTCTTATCTGTCTATTGGACATTGTTCCAGAGGTCTTGTCATTTGTTCAAATGCAGTTTGACGAGCCTCAGTCATGCTTGTCCTTTTTAGAAGAGTTTCCTCCTGGCAACCCTTTCAAACAAGCCATACTTGTTCAGTCTTCTTCTAATTGTGCTGTCATTGACTTTAACATGTGATATGCTCAGTGGCACCTGTAAGATCTTTTGGGTATTTTGTATTTCTCTGAGCATTGCACGTGGGATGTTCACTTCTGGGAAGATTGGCAACTGTCTTGAATGCCTTCCACTTGAGAGTAATCTTTTTCACTGGAGAATGTTAAACTTCAAATTGTTTGAAAATGGCTCTATAACAATTTCCATATTGATGTCATCAACAACTATTTGTCTTAGAGACATTACTATGAGATTATTTTTATTATGTTTTAGTACAAAAAAAAACAACAGATAATTAACAGGGGAGCATAAACTTTTACACATGACTTTACTGTATGACCAGTTCAGTAAGTATGACCAGTGCTTGTCTTTTACTTTGTATAACCTCACTGATGCCTAAATAGGATCACAATATGCATGGTGGAACAATGTATACAATGTATCACAAAAAACTTCATATCATATAAAAGTAAAAAATCATATAAATCATACTTTTTTCATATAAAAGTATTTTTACAGTATAATATAAAAATGAAAGATATATCAAGCTTTTTTTTAATGCGATGAGTACAGCCAATGAAAATAATAAAATATCTCAAATTATTATAAGGTTCCTAAGATCAATCAAAAAAGGGTTTACAAAACAGAAATGTCAGATGTTTCTCATCTTCCTCCTGTTCACCATGAGGTTCAGGTCAGCTGAGTTGGCTGGTTAATCAAGTCCAGTAAAAATAATGGTCACTATGGGCATGTGCTAAGTCCAGCTGGAAACGGAAATCAGCATCGCAATAAAACCTGTCAGCAGACTTAGAAATACTCAAAAACTCCTGGTAGCGTTGACTCTGGACTGGATAAACCACAATAGACCAGCAGATGACATGTCACCCCAAACCATCAGAGACTGCACTCTTCCTCTGCACTCTTCCTCCAAACTCTGGGACCTCAGTTTTCAAATGAAATGAAAGATTCCTTTCCATCTGAAAAGAAGACTTTGGAGCGCTAAGCAGTGGTCTGTTTTTTTTTTCTCCTTAGCCCAGGTAAGATGCTTCCGACATTGACTCTGGTTCAGGAGAGGTTTGAGTCTGCACTGTTTGAGGATGCACTGGTTGTAGCCCATTTCCTGAGATATCTGTGTGTGGTGGTTCCTCATGCACTGGCTTCAGCCACTTCATTCCACTCCTTGTGAAGCTCCCAAATTCTTAAATATTCCCTGTTATCATCCCTGTTGCTTGTGCACCTTTTCCTACAACTTTGCCTTTACGGTCAACTTTGCATAAATATGCATCCAGCACCTTCTGTGGCATGCCCTCCTTGTGGAGGGTGTTGATTGTCTTCTGGACAACTGTCGAGTTAGACATCTTTCCCATGATTCTGGTTGCATGTCCTTAACTTTCATGAACTGTAAGCTGTAATCATGTAATCTGCAATCATTCAAAAAAAATGAAATAGTTCACTTTATATCAACTGTATGCATGTATACATGCACACTATAGCACTCTGGCTATCAAAAAACGTTTGATCTGTCAACAACTTTCGGGTTTCCTCATTACAAAACGCTTTAGGCTGATCTGCAGCATGACTAAAATGAGCACTGTTGATTGTTGAATCTTTTTCCTGATCATGTTCCAATACTGGCTCTTGACAATCCCAGAAAACTGTAAGCATCAATTTTTTCCTGCTGATGGTTGGCTTTGCAACATTTTCTTGGTCAGTGATTGAGGATGTTTCCATACCCTGCTGTTTACTCACAGGCTCGCAGTGATGAATCCATGTCTCTTCACCAGTATTCACTTTAACAAACTGTCATCTTCCTTAGAGTATCTATTTTCCAAATGATTCTGTTTATGCTCTTCCACACCAAGTACAACTTTAGACTTGCACACTACTCTTGTTCGTGCAAATCACAAGTGGTGCATCTATTTTTGCTCTCACCACAGTTAGAAATGAACTGATGTAACACATTCACACCTGCACAGCAGTGACTGGGGAACAACAGGTTTTTATCCAGACTCTCTTTATTTAGTGACTAGTTTTTATCCAGACTGTCTCCTCCAGTGGTGACAATCCCAGACAACAACAACAACAACAAAAAAAACTGGTGTCTTCTCCAGCAATCTTTAACTTCTGTGTCTGTCTGCCTGGCACAAGACTGCAGGAGCGTGCATGACATTCAACATTTGAACAGCGACAACTGGCACGAAAAACAAATGGCCAAACCAAACTTAAAAAACGCTTTCTTATTCTCTGCTCATTCAAATCCTGCATGCTCTACATCAGACGCCATCGATACTGAGACACGGTGAAATCCAGTGAAAGTTCTCAGGTATACAGTCACCCAGCACAGTCATTTCTGTCTATGATAAAAGCTTCATTCTCTCTCTCTTTCTCTCTCTCTCTTAAAACACAAACACACACATTTGCTGGCACAAGTGTACACCTTCAATATACCCTTAATTAACCTTTTTCTGCTCCAATTAGTAAAGTGAACAGAAATTGCATGTTTGTGTAAAAGTTATGTAATGTTATTTTTCATTATTGCTTTCACATGGTGGATACACTTGTTTGCAAAATCATTTTTTTCCAAAGAAAACAAGAAAAAAAAAATCAGTTTGTTTACACAAACAGGAGCATTTATAATTAGATCATATGATACATGGTATAATTACAAATTGAAGGGAAAAAAACAGTATTAATATATTAGTAAGCTGCTGGCCCACTAGAACAGCTTCAGGCATAGATTCCTTGGCTTTGTACTGTACCAAAAGTGTAAGTGTCATCAGTCACAATAACTTGGGCACAACTGGGCCCAAACCATGTCATAGTGGAATAAAACCACCATTTTTGTCTGACTTGCCCCCGAACACTACAAACATTCCTGTTACTGGAAAATGAGCAAACAACATTAATCTTTAAACAAGATTAATGTTACTAATCTACTTGCATGTCTAAGAAGGTTTCCTTTGGGTCCAGGCACTTGTCACTACAGTATGTGTGAATGTATGCATGCACTGGTGTCTTCTCCAAGGTGGATTCACATCTTACAAGCAGTGTACCTGGTTCCTTCTGGATCCTTCATAACCCTGACATCAAGAAATCAATTTAAAAAATAATCGAATAAATGATTAGAAAACATTTCAATCCAGGGACATGATTTTTTTAGACAGCTCCTAACAGCACTATTTCTTTATCCCAGACACATGCTTCCTAAATTCCTCACGTATTATTAAATTATTGTTATTGTAGCTGTAAACCCTAAGGAACTATTTTAAGGGAAAATGATTTCTCATGTTTAAATTCCTACATCCAGATCCCTAACCTCTTACAGAAACCCCAGTTTTCAAGTGTGTACAGTATTTAACATGTCTAGTACTTGTTGCAATAAAAAAGACTTTTATACATGTTTTAGTGTTTGTCTAGTAAAATGGTAAAGCAGGAAAGCTTACCATAAGTATTACACTGTTGTGTACATGTGTAGCATGAAGCTTCATTCACTTTCTGGCTATTTCTCTCTCCACCTCTCCAGCTGTTTGTCTTAAACCAGATCTGTCTCTCTCTCATGCTGTGAGTTAGACTTTGGCTGAAGCCCAGCTTCACTTGCAGCTCATTACTATGGCTCATGTCTCAAAGATGTTCACTCAGCATAGACAGCGAAAAGCGTGTATTTTATTTACTCACCGTTATAATTTAATGAAAATTATAATCATGTCAATATCCCTAATTGAATGTAAGCCATAAATGATCTTACATCATGCACTTTTAAACGATTCATTTGGTTTAATCAAAGGCCGCAGGTAGGATGAAAAAATGTCAGGTTAACCCTCCTGTCTATGAAGTATCTATGTGTTGACTACTATTTATCACGTCCTAAACTTTTGGCCTGGAATATGAGTCCGGATTTTCCATTGCACCGTCATTTATCAGGATAAGAGCCCTGTGCTGATATTAGTAGCTGTACTTTTTCAGAGCCATTAACATGTCAGCTGTTCTATGATTTCTGGCAATAAGGAACAAACGAGTAGCTTGCTCACACTACAGACAGAGGAATCATAATTCCTAGGTCAGACCCTGAACAGATTCATTCATCAGCGAAATAAAAGGTCATTAAATGATCCGTATAGTCTCATATAATTTCATATAGCATCACAAAGGATTTCTATCAGTGTGATTCAGTGTGTGTGTGTGTGTGTGTGTGTGTGTGTGTGTGTGCACGCAGTGCATTTAAAACTTTCCCAGGCTGCTTTGACACTTGCTGCCCTTGAGAGTTTACTTGACAAAATCATGGTGAAGCTTTTTACACAAACTCCATTTAAAACGCATTACGCTCCACGACATCGCAGTTGTTAGCACAGATAATGATGATGATGATGATACTAATAATAATTTTACATTCTACAATTAAACACAATTTTTCTGAATGAACAACATTATGTCCATGAATCTCATTTTTCAGCAAGTAGCACATCCAGACACTGGAAATAACAGAAGCTGACCACATGGTTATACAGTGCATCAGGGGAACCAGCTCCAGCCCATGTGAACACTTAACACCTCCCTCACAATGAAATTCATTTACAAGAAGCAAACAAAGCAATTTTGGAGGGAAACCCTTTATCTTTCTTAGCTGTGTGCACATTAAAGTGTTGTACTCAGAAGCACACTTTGATAAAATGATTCTAATTAAGATAATTTCATGTACAGTAGTTAGGCACTGGTAGCTCTTTACAGACGTCTTCAAGCAGAGTATGGCAAGGAGTCTCTAAATCACACAGAAAAACATCTGAATGCTGCAAAAGTTTTAAAGAAGGCCGTATGTCTGTGATTGACGATCCTGGGCGCAGTGGCTCGGAGCCCATTGCAGTTGTTCCCATGAACATTAAGCTAGTGGAACTCCTGATCTATGAATATCAACAGACAACTTGTCACCAACTTATGGAGGAGATGCATCTGTCTGTGGGAACTGTACACACAATAATTCACAAACACCACCTGTACATAACAGGAACTCAGCTGGGAGTTATTGCAACATTCCCTGTATAGCCCTGACCTCACTCCAATCTATTTCCACATGTTTGAGCCATTAAAGAAGTTCCAGGGAGGCCAGCGTTTCAGACATGAAGCAGGCAGGCTGATCATGGTTCCAGCATTCTGAGAAAACTTTCTACCTTGATGGTATACAAGCACATGTGAAACGCTGCGGTAACCGCATTAGTGTAGCATGAGATGAGATAGAGAAACAAAGGTAGGTTTTTACTTTGCTTTATTATTTACAGTTATGTTAAAAAGGTAGTACTCCATCTTTTAATTATATGTGTTTTTGCATAGAAAAAAACATATCTTCTGATTATAGTGGGTCTTAGTATTAGACATATAACTGTGCCAAAATTCCATCACAATGATGTGGAAGACAAATAAAGTTAACAGAAAACAAATACTTCAAGTAATTGTTGCTACAGTAAATGTGAATCTATGGATATTGAATCATGAGGTACTTAGAATTTTATTATTTTTTTGCCATAAAAGGTTGGCAAGGTGGAAAGAAAGACGGAAACTCGATTAACAGCTTTTAATGATGGTAATACTCAGGGGTATACTCTGGGTTTTAGTGTGGTAGCAGAGGCACTAGTACAGACGTGGGTCCACAGGGTCATAGCTCTGTGCAGGTAAAGACCTCAAAGTCGGGGCGAGCCGAGCAGGCCAGGTGTGAAACATGGAGTAGGAGGCACATTGGAGGCAGAGGCGGTGGGGTGCACATGGGAGCATGTGGAGAGCAGTTTCCTTCTTGGCGAATTCGAGTTAGAGCTTGGGGAGTCTGTTGAAACAAGGGACGAGCATAAATATGTGTTAGGAAAGTATCTACTCACTAGTCTGAACTTCCGCAGCTCTTTTATAGGCCGCATTACAGCAGAATGTTGAGCGCTGAATGTCTGAAATGGTGAATGCCCAGGGCGCACATACAGTAGTTGACGAATTCGAGCGAGAAGGTTTTAGATGTGCGCGCGCACTGGTTGCAAGCCAACCATCACAGCGCCACCCCCTCAGCTTCGAGCTCACACCTGTCGGTGAGAACATCACATGTTTTCTTCACAGTCCATCTGCGTTTTCGTGTAGAGCTCTGGTGCTGTGTACCACGAAAAACAAGAAAGCGAGAGAAACCACCTTGTTATTCGAGGGTTGGTGTCTTTTGCCCTTGCCAGCAAATGTAGAGGAGCAGGGTCAGTTATCAGTGCCACCCTTCTAGATAATACCCAAGCTCCTCTGTTGCCCACTTCATGGCAAGGACTTCCCTCTCTTTTGTAGCAGAGTTTTGCTCGGTGGGTGAGAGTTTTCTACTCACATACAGGATGGAGTGTTCTTCACCATCAAACGCCTGAGACAAGACCCTCCCGATCCCCTTCTTGGAGGTGTCTGTGTGTACCAGGAGTCGGCGATCCAAGTCGGGGTTCCGGAGGATGGTGGAACAGGTTAGGTGGGCCTTGAGTTGCCTGAACCTCTTCTTTCTCCATTCTCCAACTTTCAGAGGGGTGCTGCCATAGAGGAAAAACAGGGGACAAAATGGCAATAATAATCTGCAAGAAGGCATGTACCTGTTTTTTTGTTTTTGGCCGCAGGTACATTCAGACTGCCTCCACTTCTCTTGTAGTTTTAGCATCCCATGTCCGATCCTGTACCTGAGGTATTCTGCCTCGGTCAGCCCCAAGTGACACTTTTTGGTATTTGCTGTGAGCTTCACCTTTTGAAACTCTTCCAGCACTTTTTTTTTTGAGGTGGTATAGAAACTGCCAGATACGAGTGTGAATGATGACATCATCCAAGATGATGATGATGATGATGATGATGCAGACTGAAGGGGAGAACCCGGCCACTGCCAGTGGCCCAGGTCAGTAGTGAAGGCAGTTTTCTCTTTAGCCTCCACTGTAAGGGTTACCTGCCAATAGCGCTTTGTCAGATCTAGAGTGGACAAAAAAACCTGGCTTCATTTTGAAATCATGGACACATCATTGAACTGTTTCACCAGCTTGCCCAACTCTTGATTTTGTGTAAGCATCAGTTCCTTTTCTCATTTCATCAGTTTGCAGCCCTGGTTGGCAGACGAAAAAGAAGCAAGAGCTAAGATGCCCAGTATCAATTCTACCACCTTTTTTGTTAATATGATACAGTACAGCTTATTGCTTTTGCACTTACAGTACCTGGCACTCTGTAATTCACCTGCCCAACTTTTTCTACTATGGTGAACAGTCCCGGTGCACGGCTTGGAAAATTGCAGGAGGCACTGGGAAGGGGCAAAAGCACTCGGTTGGCAATCTGGAACTCCGGTGGTTGTGCAGGATGGTCATAGGCACATTTGTCTTCCCTCTGTGCCTATTAGTTTGCAGAACTTTGACATATTCAACTACAGACAGAAAAAGTGAGGGCTGCTCGTCCCATGCTTCCTTTGCCACGTCCAGCAGATCGCGGGGTGAAGCTAATTGAAGCGTATGGTGTTTCTTGTACCACGAACAGAAATGTGGAATGAGCTGGTCCCAGTTTCACCTCTCTTCATCCACAGCTCGGCGCAACATTATTTTCAGCGTCTGGTTAAATATTTTCCCATAACCTCTACTCTACATATGTACAAATATGAATGTCCGTATGGTACCGTATATACAGAATAAATCTGAAAATGAAAGGGCAGTAGGGTATTTCTAAACAATGCAAGATCAGCTGTTCAAGTGCGGTAACATGGAAATAGCTATTTTTCAGCCCGTTTGTGTGGGCACTGAGGCTTGAATAGACCATGATTGGGGTGAGAGGTATCTTTGATAATGCTTCTTGCTCTTTGCAGGCAAGGTTTCTGAATAGCAGAATATCATTGATTTAGTTTTCACCACGTTCTGAAGTGCTTTATGGTCCGTAGCAGTGCAGGTGCAGTTTATGAGGATGCTCTCAATGGTACAGTGGTAAATGTTCTCCATTGTTGTTCTCTGTTGTGCCATTCTAATCAGATACAAGAGGTCATTGACCAGGTGACGTCCCCAGAGATGTGGACTCTAAGGACCTTGAAACTGGGTACAAGCTCAGCAACAGCTCCACTGAAGTGAATGGGAGCGTGAGTTTGATTTTCAGCTCCTATGATCTTCTTGATGTTAAGTTCCCTGTTATTGTCCTTACAAGATTCTACTGTACAAGGTTCAGAAAGCTCCAGTGCTGAAGGTGAGATTGGAGAAGTGGGGTTGTCCAGTTGAACACACTGTGGTCTGTTTGCAAGGAAGTCCAGGGTGCAGTTACGGAGTGGTGTGCTAATGCTAAGCTGTGTTAGTTTCAGGGACTAGCTTGGAAGGGCTGAGTGTATTGAAACCAGAGAGACAGAAACAGAATCCAAATCCACAGGGAAAACAATGGTTAGAGATCAGGTAAACAACCAGATCAAAGGCTGAGACAGAATCCAATTTAAATAAACAGTCTAAAAAAAAAGACACATTTCTAGTAGATATATATTACAGGGGAGACTGTGCGAGGCGAAATCCAAACTTGAAGGAATTTTACTGAGAGGAACATGCAGACAGATTTGCGGAGCTACAGACAAGAAGCAGGCTGAGAGCAGATCCAGGAACAGGCAGAGGTAAATCTACAGCAGATTCAGGAACAGATTGAAAACGCAATCTGTCAGAGAGTGAACTGTGACTGAAATTTGTAGAGCAGAGAAGCAGGTTAATTATACACAGGAGCAGATTGGAATGGCAGTAGATTGAACTTACAGTAACTGATGGAGGGTGAACTGCAACTCAGAAAAAAAGAGTGAGTAAACAATAAAACCAGGAGTGGATCATGACAAAAATGCTTTCATTTATTTATGCATTTATTTTAAAAACTGCATTATCAGGATAGTACTAAATAAGTAGAGATTCATTCACAAATATCGCTAATAGAGACAAGAAGTTTCTGGCAACTTATTGCTCATTATTCCTTTAGCTGATGGTTTGACATATATGAGCATAGATCCTAATGGTACAGTATGTGCAGCTGTGGCTGTTTCTCTCACATATGCACAGTTTTCTATTGTAAGAATATTTAGCAGTAATAGCTTAGTCTCTGTCTGCCGCGTTCACACCTGCACTTGTATCCTCACTGCTAGGACAATTTGTTCCACATTTGACCTCCAGAGATATGATACCTCATGAAAAGCAAGTCTGTTCCTTCACCATTTGTTGAAAAAACTCCATATATGGCAGTAGTTTCCCCACATTTTATGCACATTGCCATTACATGTAATATGTCTTAGGCTATAAACCAGTCAGTTGTAGCCCTCAGTGTGTTGTGTGAAAAAAGATCATTAAAATTTAAAGTTTATATTTATTGTATAACTGCTAATAAACTGAGATTTTTTTTTTTTGTCTTGTGAACCTGTCTTTGAGTTTCCTTTTCTCATTGGGCAAAATCTCTTTGTGGCCACACAAGAGCAATGTGAGAAGTCGGGTCAGACAAGCGCCAAGCTGTGTCTCTTCTCAGCTGACCCAGGGTTGTGAATGGAGAAAGAGAAGAAAGATTTTATCAACAATTTGGATAATCTGGACTCATTTCTGAATCTGTCTGTCTGTCGAAAAGGAAAAAAAACTTGGATTACTGTATATAAGGTTATAGGGGGCAGAAATCAAATGTTTAGCTTATGGTTTAAGATAACTATCATTAGGCCAATTCTATGCAGCTTGCTAGTAATTGATTTGTTGTGTTTAAGTAGCAGTAGCGGGTGGTGCAAAAAAAAAAAAATAAAAATGGGGGGAGGAGCAAACAAAATAAAAAATCAGGTGATTGCGCATCATTACTACTAGCATAAAATAAAGTGCTGACTCACATCGCATCCAGTCAGCAGCTCCGCTTGCCATAAGAAGTGCTGGAAGACTCGTTGAGAATGGTCCAATCACATGACCCCAAATATTTAAAAACAACATTGATTCGCTAAGAACAAAAGTGGGAGGGTTCAGDGCGCACWGWGCTSCGCCMVAAGRRTGATTTGAAAAGATCCAATCAGAGCTCAGCCTCAGGTCACATGCTTTTCAAAGATTAACGTGCCTACATAGACACTCGTTTGTCCGGCGCCCCGCGTACACGAACACAAATAAACGTAATACAGTTTAGATTTTTTTAAATTGCAAATAAATTATATTAAGAAATACAGCGGGATATTGTTACTAAATGGCTTTATTTCATTATTAAAATTAGTAATTATTACGTTAAATAATTACATGTTAAAGTAGCATTCGTCTCTGCCTAACTTTAAGGGGGGCGGCGCCCCTGTGCCCCGTATTGACCGGCCGCCACTGTTAAGTAGCCTGTTAGCTGTCTTTTATTTTACATGGCTGCAAAACAGTGCTAAAATCAGTACAAATTCTTCCAATAACATTAAATGCCCTAACCGATTATGCATTTATGCATCTATGAAGTTCGGCAACTCCTGTATAACTAATAAAAAAGAAAATTATTTGAAAAGGGCCAAATTGTGATGAAATAAATAAAAGCTTGTGGTTTTTTTTTTTTTTCTTTTAAGGATGTACATTATTAACTTGGTTCTGGAGTGTTGCATTAAGTTTTATTTATTTATTTTTAAGCCGAAACCATTGCCCTACTTCACTGATATCTTCATTAACATCTTCCATGTAAATCAAGGTATTGCTGATCTAAAGCTGGGCGACAGGTTGAGCCACAAATTGTCAGGAAAAAATGTGTGTGCCCAGTGATGGATTGGCACCCTGTCCAGGGTTTAGCTCACCTCATGCTCTAAGACTCCTGGGATAGGCTCCAGGCCCCCCGCGACCCTGAATACAGGATATACAGTAGATGATGAGTGAGTGAGTGAAGGTGTTACTGCCCAGAGATAGTGGTAGATCAATAAAAATTTAACTGACAGGTGTGATCAGGGTTTCAGGGATATGGATGAACTGAAAAGTTATGTGTGTGGCGGGGTGCCCTTATGGAGGTGAAGTATGAGCCTATTTGATTAGGTAGAAATAAAGCTGGTTGGGGGAAAAAATAATAATAAAATAAAAACTCATTTCATTTGTGGGCAAAGTTAGGATGTGCTTAAGTACAAAAAAGTCTTTAAAAGCTTCTAAAAATGGGATTCTGTGAGGATGTATTTTTGTATTATGAAAGGACAACATTAGTATTCTTTGAATGGGTGTGAAGTTGAAACAGGTGAATGAAATAACCTCATGAGCTTACCTGGCATTTAGTTACTTGTTTTTTTTATTTTTTATTACTTTAATAATAGTAATAATAGTACTGTGCCCCTTCGAGCCCGTGTCACCTCTCCTCTAATGCCAGCTTAATAGTTCGCAGCTCATTATAGTTTCTTCTTGGGGAAAAATGCTAATAGGTACAGATTTTCTTTTTCACTGAATTTGGGGGAGTACTGCTTTGACTCCCAAGGAATGCCACTTGTCACATGAAATCCACATTTCTCCTCTTTCATGTAGAGCTGATAAACTGGTGGGCGTGACAGCACTTTTAATGTGGTTTATGTGAGGGGAGAGATTAGGGGAGTAAATCCAGATGTCATCAATATATGTTACAGTATATCACCCCAGGATGTAGCAGATCACATTGTTCACAAGACACTGAAAGATTGCAGGAGCCAAAGGGATCCCATATGGTATTATGTAGTATTCTCAGCATCCGAGCTGATGATGAAAGCATTCTTCCACGCATCACACGTTTCATGAAAACACTCTAGATGTTCTAAAACAAAGAAGAAGCCTGCAGGCACCAGTGATGTTGAGGTTCCAATGTACTGTTGTCGCATAGCCTCTGATAAATATTCCTCCATCACTTTGGTTTCTTTCTAAGAAAGAGGGTGTGAGGGTGTGTTGCCTGTGAGTAGCTTGATTGTGCAGTCATGGGGCAATGAGGTGGAAGGATTTTCAGGCTTTGCTTCTACTCATGAAGGGTCATTCTCTATGGGGGGGAGACGATGACGACGATGACTGAGTTTCTGTGGTGGTTGATACAACTTGAACGTTTTCAGAAAACATTGAAGGAACTCATTATAGAAAGTTAGGTCATTAGCATCTTGTTTCCAGACTGCTGTGGCCCACTGGAGTTTCTTTCCCATGAATAGTGAAAAGAAAGTGGCTATTTCACTCTGCTTTGGGATCCCTTCTTGGCCTGCAAAACACAAGGAGCACTGGAGCAGAAATCCTCTGCATATGGTGGGCTCCCTGGAGTATTTGTCTGGCTATGAAATGGGTGAGATGGTAGGTGACACTGCTGCTGGTGGGTTTGCCGGGGTTGAGGCCAGCAAAGACTTGTGGCTGAGCCATCTGGACTGTTTTTGTAGTTAATATGGGAAGCAACCTTGTGCTGCAAGAGCCCCCTGTAGATTAACCCCTTCTGCTGCATCATAGTGTTCAGCACATTCAGTTTGGACAAGCAGGAGCAGGATTCTAAAATACAAGCATCGGACAAAAGACATGATAACATAAGCAGTGTATATACTGAAACAGCACGTGTAATATGTGGAGTGCCGAGTCAATTCGTGTGGAAGGGAGTAAATTTGAGTGCATGTTTGAGTCAGTAATTAGGTGTGCTGTGTTATGTCCTGGTCTAGGTCGGGCCGTAACAGGAATAAAAAAGGAAAAGGGGTGAGACCAAAAGTGCCTTTACTTAGTGTTTATTTACAAAAGGTGAATAAGTGAATCCCCAAGAGTTGGCCGTGAGCTTCAGGAGCTGACAAGGCCAGAACAATAAACAAAATGCCCTCTAACCAATACCGAAGTGGAAATATCTAACCTACACCAAAGAAATAAAACACAAATACAATATACTTCCCTTACTCCCATACTAACCAAAACCAGGTATAAACAAAATGGTGTCGACTCCTTACTAAGCCACCAATTAAATACAAATATATACAAAAAGTATTCACAATTCAAACCAACAAAAATAAAGAAGGGAAAACACAAAAATTTAATGAAAACAAGCAAAAGGTCATACACGGAACAGGCCAACAAAAACTAAGCAATCATCAAAAAAAGAAAGTCTAAACGTAGCAAGGGGACATACACAGAATAACTTTTTATGATCAATTATGGAATAAACAGGAAGCAAAACACGGTCTATAGCACTGTGGTCTGAAGGCCTTAAGTAGGCCTCTGGGTTTCCTGGATACCCAATCATCCGGCAGGTGGCGGGACCAACAAAGGACAGGCAGGGCAGCAACCAATTGATTGCAGTCACACTGAAGAGGGTGGGACCTGCAACAACAAGGAAAGATACACCCCCTCATCCCTCCACCAGCACTGACATAGAGACAAAGCAAGCACAAAAAAAAAACGAATAAACTCAATATTGTTACATGCTGCTTCAGGGAAGCTGGGAGATGGAGTCTGCCGCTGGCATGTTTGTATGCCGGTTGGAATTCTGTTTTTGTAACCCTAAAAACCCAGGTTTTCTGGTTGTTTCCCATTTCTTTAGTTCTTTTTTCTATGACCAAAAAAAATTATGCTCAAGTTCCACTTTTTTGCGATGGCATTCCCATATTCAGGTCATGATAAGCTTTACACGTCCTAAAAATAATGATAACCTTTGTTCTACCTGACATACCAAATTCTGAAAACCAAATTGCACAGTTTGGTGTCTGAAGCCTTCCAAATAACACACACTGGCAAGGCTTCCAAATAAGCACCCATATATATATATATATATATTTTTTTTTTTTTAAATATATTTTAACACAGCATAATCGTCATTGACCTACATGCATTGTGTTGCATTGTTGATCTGTGCTGTCTGGGTTTTAAAGGTTTTAATTTGATATTATTTGTTATGGAATGGGGATTATGGAACCACTAACACAGTGGTTTTGGGAAAACTGGACATAGACTGATACAATATCAATTCACGCTAAGTTCAGTTAGCACGTTAGCATTCTATAAACCCCATTACTGCAGGATATTCATAAAATACACATAAACTCTTTTCCTAGTACCAAATATGGATCATTTTCATATGAAAAACAAGGACAATGAAAGATGCGAATAAAGAAAAAAAGTGCTTGTATTTTTCTCAGATGTGGGGTGTTTGCTTTGTGTCAGCAGCAATGAGTGATAGCGCTGAGTGAGACATGCTGGCAGACACTGCCCTCTCCCAGGGCACAGGGCCTCCATGCGGAGGTGGGCAGAGCTCTATCAGATATGCCCGACACATCACATCAGCACCTCACGATTTATGACTCCCCTGGCCTCGAACTTTGAGAGACTGAGAGGGTGTGAGCATGTGTGTATATGTGTGATTGTGAAAAAGTGAGGAGGAAGTAAAAAAAAAATAGTTACAGATAACTGTATGAAAAGTTCAGTTCTATTGCAGGTCATATTCAAGCCTGAAGCAGTGGAAACTTCGTCAAGGTTGTTATTCTACACACACACACATAATTAAAAGTTAATATTCAGTATTCAGACCCTATGTGTAACTTTGGATGTTCATTTTTTTTCATTAATCACATAAATCACGTAAAAGCATTAATCATAGCATACTGGAATTAAATACATACTGTATCTAGTGTGTTTAATATAACAAATACAATTATGACTATTCATGCAGTTATATTTTGGATTTCATTGGACTTGTATTGCATGTTTATTTGAGCGCTTATTTGATCTATCTATTTTTGTGTTTAAAGGCAGTGCTATTGAAAAAAAACTCAATGCGTGAACTGCATGAACCTTATTTTTAATAATACAATCTTAACCCCCCCCCTCCCCCCAAGCAAATATGCATGTTTAGTGTATGAATACACTGCATAAATATTTGCATATTGATATCTTTTGAAATGAACTTACTAAAAACTGCATATGATAATTTAATAATTAGACAAGTGTTTCATTTCCAGTATTAAAGAGCAGGCGTTAAAACTTTAATGGGAGTGGATCAGAGGTCTGGTACTATATATTGTGAAGCAATTATAAACAGCAGAATTCTAGGATGCAACCATGGAAGCTTGGCAGTGTTAGGATTTGAACATACAACTTTCTAACTTCTAATTCAAAGCCTTTTAACCGCTGAACCACCGAAATTAGCACAGCTTGCTCGCATTAAGTCAAACATCTCCATGAATGAAAAATACATTTCAGTACCAAATTTATTTATTTTATCAGTGTATGAAGTTAAATTCAAACAGGGTTTGTAATGTATTGATTCTCTAATCCCAAAAGGTATGATGGTATGATAATGAAAAAAAAATGTGTACGTTTTTTAGGTGCATAAGTTTAAAGGCCAGCGGCACGGTGGTGTAGTGGTTAGCACTGTTGCCTTGCATCTCCAGGATCCGGCTCGATTCCCGGACAGGTTTGATTCCCCTCTCTGTGTGCATGGACTTTGCATGTTTTCCCTTGCATGCTTGGTGGGTTTCCTCCAGGTACTCCAGTTTCCTCCCACGGTCCAAAGACATGTATATTAGGCTAATTGGCGTTCCCAAATTGTCCTTAGTGTGTGTGTGCCCTGTGATGGATTGGCACCCTGTCTAGGGTGTACCCTGCCTTGTGCCCTAAGTCTCCTGGGATAGGCTCCAGGACCCCTGCATCCCTGAATACAGGATAAAGTGATATAGACGATGAGTGAGTGAGTGAGTTTAAAGGCATGTTGCATGAAAACAGATGCGCTATTTGGATTTAACTGCTAGGTACATTTATTTATTAATGAAAGCAAAATGGGTTCATTAAGTTCATATATACTACTGTATTGTTTTTATTATTATTATTATTATTATTATTATTATTATTATTATTATTTTGGAGCTGACATTTAAATAATAATAATAAAAAGTACTGTGTAAGCATACTTTAAGATGATTGCATTAGACAGAAGAACAGAAAGAGAAAAAAAACACTTTTTAAACTTGTTTTAATGACCAAAAATGTAAAATTCTATGATCAATATATCACTGTCATTATAAAACATCAGATTACTACAGTTTCATTGTGGCTGGATTTACATAAAGAACAGAATAAGCATTAAGCTCAGTGTCAAATGAGCCACAAATCATTTGATGGATTACAGTTTCTGATTGGAGTCAGAAATGTTGTAAACTGTTTCTTTATTATTGGACTGAAAGCTTTCTGACTGATTCATTACTCATGTGTGTTAAAGCTGAGTCAGGGTCATGTGGTGTCTGGTAATAATTATGCCTCTTGTCTCCAGGTTCTTATATTTCCTTGGGTGTCTGGGGAAATGCCCAAAGTAAAATAGAAAGGAGGATTCTGTGGCTTGGCTTAAGATGGCTTTAAAACAGGGAAAATCTTCACATTAGGAATGAATCAATTTAGGATTGGTTTCTTTGGCTTTCTTTTTCATTTTAACTGCTGCAATTTTTACTGACTGAATTTACTTATATAAACATACGTCTGCATGTGAAATGTAGTATTAAAGTGACAATATGAAGATTAATAGCTTATAATTATATTATATATGTATATAATGATATATAATTATAATAATTGGCCAGACATTTTATACATACATGAATACATACTGTACATGCACACACACACACACACACACACACACACACACACACGCACACACACACACAACAAACTAGTAACAGGATCTTGTGCATCCAAGGCTCATCCATGAGCACAGGGACCTAAGGCTATCTGGTCTGATCGCACAGAAATGCCGATGAAGCACAACTCACTGAAAGGCAATACTGGCCATGATAGAAAAGCACCAGAACACCCAATGCATCATAGCCTGCCAAGCACAAAACTATTTGCCCTTTCAAGGTTTATTTATTTATTTATTTATTTTTGCATATTTGCTACACGTAAATGATTCAGATCATCAAGCTAATTTTAATACTACAGAAAGATAACCTGAGTAAATAGATTTCATTCACTAAGGAAAAAAAAAACTATTCAAACCTACTTGGGCCTATGTGAAAAAGTAATTGCCTCCTAATAACTGGTTGTGCCAACATGTGATCATGTTCAAAAGCAATTCTGCAATTCCCAGAGTTCTCTTCACGCTTTCACCACTAAGACTGGGTTATTAATTTATTCATTTATATGCTCAAATGTTATGCTCATTCAAATATGTTTTTCCCGACCATATTTCAGCCTCGAAGATGTTGGTTCACCACTACTGTATATTTTTTTAATGAGGCATTTTACAGTTCTTAATCCAGTTTTAGTAGTTTCAGCAATCTCTTTTCAGTTTTCTTTTCTTGATGCAGGACGATAATTCTATGCTTCAAAGACAGGGTAACATATTTTCCACAACCACAGGATATGTCTTTTGACATAGTTGTTTAAGAAATGAGAAGCAAGGGATAAATAACTTGTTGCCAGCGGAACCATATTATTTACTGCAGGAATTATCCAGTGGAAGGCTCTTAAGGCACTTGCTGGGCAGTGTATGAATACAATACTTTTCAAAAAGCACCAAAAAACTATAAAGTCTAGTACTTAACGAACAGTAATTAATTCAAAAAATGTTCTGAGGACCCTTTTGTGTCAGATTCAATTTGTGCAGGTTTATAAGAAAATTAGTTACTAGTAATTAGTTTTACTGAGCATCCTCTAGCCACACACAGTTTATCTGGGGACGGACCGTTGCACCTGCTCCTTTTTTGCAAAATCCAGCAGCCTGTATTTTGTATTTTGTCTAAAAAGTGGTCACTTTTCTGCTGCTTTCTTTTCTGGCATAGGACTATTTTTTCTGTTTCTGTTCATTTTCTGATGTTTGAAAATCAGAAATGTTTTTACTCAATAATAAAGTCATGCATTTTAAATTTTAAAACTAAAAAACACACTGGATGCTTAAGGCCTTTGCACAGTATTGTTCACCTGTCTAATATTGTGTAGGTGCCCGAATTTGAACCAGTTCTTTGCACCAGCACTTTGCTGGGTTAGAACAAAGAACCACTTACAGCAGGGGTCTCAAACTCAGTTCCTGGAGGGCCGCAGCCCCACAGAGTTTTGTTCCAACCCTGCCCCAACATACATACTATGTAGTTTCAAATAAGCCTTAATGACTTGTTTAGTTGGATCAGGTGTTTTTAATTATGGTTGGAACAAAACTCTGTAGGGCTGCGGCCCTCCAGGAACTGAGTTTGAGACCCCTGACTTGCAGTATGTCAGCGGCTGGAAGGTGGGATTATCACAAGCAACTAAACCTTTGTACCCACCATCTTTAAAAATGGACGCAATAATCAATGGGCAGCTCAAACTCTTTCTAGTAATGCTAAAACCATGAGAACTGCTCGCAAAGCCATGTTGAAGTTCACCGTTGTTGTTCAACATATTTTGCCGCCTTCATTTTTTTTGGCAAACTAGCATTTTTGTGCCATTAGCATTTCCACTATAATTGCTGTTAGCATTGGCGCTAGTATGGCTGCTAGCATTGCCAGGAAAATGGATACAGTACGTAATTGGACGTATACAGTGATGTAATGCTGTGATTTGCAAAGTCGCAGGGTGCATTAGTCTGGTATATACTGTATATGGTGTCATAGTCCCATATCGTAAAATAATGGTGATTTTTTTTTTAAAGCTGGTAACTTTAAATGAACTTCACCTCTGCATTCCTTCCTGGAATGGTCTTCATAAGATCCAGTTTCAAATGCACTTGACAATACTGTTCTTGAAAGAACTGTTCCAGAACAGCTGACCTTCGTGTCTTAAAAAGCCATCCAAAAAGGCTTTACTTTCATGATAAAGAGCATTTTTAGCCCCAGACCTATTTAGCTGCATGTAATACGTAATATGTTACTTCACATCTGTAATGCTATAAACACTGACCCAGAGGTTCCAACTCCCATATCTACCTCACAAATTACTGTTAGCATTCCACGTCTGGCAAATTCTGACCTCAGTCATGCTGGGGAGTGAAAAAGCAAGATGAATAGAAGTGGAGGAAACTGTGTACTATATTAGTGAATATTCCTTCTTTCTATTTTTTTGTGTGAGCTGCTCAAAGCTGCTTCCATTTTTTCCATCCCTATACATGATTTTGAGATATCAGTGTTCTTGTGGCACAAGAATTGTAAAGAGCATTGATTAGAATGACTCTGATTTAAAGTCAATACCCTTTAACATTGTTTCAAACCCTTAACCAAGAAAGCATTTTAGCTGCACACCACGCCAAAATAATCAGCTAATTAACATCCAATATTGAGCTGAAGGTGGATTAGAGATACAGTAGGTGAACACTGAAATGTGCAGGACATACTGTATGGTTGTTAAAATGTCATGGGGGAAATGGCACATGAAGAACTTCCCAGAAGAAAATAGGATAATGATCTCATCCTAACACTACGTACATAGAAATGTTCATTGCCTTTTTAGACCCAGGTTTCATGGCTCTTTCATGGCCACGTAAATTCAATGAATAAATATTTGCACGCAACTATAACTTCATGTTTACGTAAACATCCACTGGGCGCTTGAAGATATGATTCATCCATTCATTTCTGTACCACCTTCCTCGTGCATAGAGACCTGGAGCCTATCACGGCGAGTCAGCTTGTCACAGAACACAAGCACACACACACACAGCTTGGAAAACACCAATTAGCCAACAACAAGTCTTTAAATTGTAGGGCAGATTTAGATGTAGCGCAGAGCAGAGGCCAGATTTAAAACCCCAATCACTAAATGCAATAATAGATGCATTAACAATGAAAATGCATAAAAAAAAGAGAAATCTAGAGAAATAAAAAAAAACTTTCAAAGATGACATCAAGTGGATCCAAAACTCATTAGAGAAAACCCATCTGACATGTATGTAAAAATACAATAATAATTCTAATACTTTGACTTGATAAAATATGAACTGAGGGTTAGATATGGAACTGACATTACGTCAAACGCGTAATCAAAACCAGTTTGAGAACCGTTTTGAAACAGCCAAGGATGTAAAGGTTTTATGAATAAATGTATGCCTCAGTGGCAACATGAGAATTATAGGTATTTTTTATTAACTCATAGTTGGATTAATGCCTGCTTCATTCATACTGAAAAGTCCTACAATGAATGCCAATTCATTCATTTCTTTTCATATATTTCTCAGGTTTCAGAGTAGAGCAAGAAAATCACTCTACTACTTCTGAATCTTTTCAGCAATTCCACTGGAGATGAATCACTTTGAAGCAGACATACTGTAAGCCAGTTAACTCTTCATTGGTTTTGGATAGTAGGCCCTTTTTTTCCCTGATGTTTGCGCCATTCAAGCTTTTTACTGTGGCTAAGAGGCTCATCACTGTACTGTGATTGAACTCTACTGTAAATGTCAAACAGTTTTATGCCTTCTTTCACAAGAAATTTCATTACAAGTTCTGGCTTGAATTGAACGCCCCTTGCTGCTCAGAAATTTGATGTCCTCATATAAGGACATTTGGATCTCAAGAATTTAAAAGCAAAAAATGATGTACTTAGGAAAGTGCTGTGGTTGAAATCCAGCAACAACATAACAGAAATACCATGCCCAAATTTCCAAATAATTCTCATTTTCCTGCATCATACAGTTTTCACGGTGGCACGGTGGTGTAGTGGTTAGCACTGTCGCCTTGCACCGCCAGGGTCCGGGTTCGATTCCCGACCAGGCTCGATTCCCGTCTCTGTGTGCATGGAGTTTGCATGTTCTCCCCGTGCTTTGTGGGTTTCCTCCGGGTTCTCCGGTTTCCTCCCACAGTCCAAAGACATGTAGGTTAATTGGCGTTCCCAAAATGCCCGTAGTGAGTGTGTGTCTGTGCCCTGCGATGGATTGGCACCCTGTCCCAAGTCTCCTGGGATAGGCTCCAGGCCCCCGTGACCCTGAATACAGGATTAAACGGTATAGATGATGAGTGAGTGATACAGTTTTCACACCAACCACATTCTTCAGTTGGGGGTTGCATGTCTAGTTGTGTAAGCAGGAGCTCCCTGAAACCCAAGACTCCTCTTTTCAGTTTTTCAATTACTCGCCATGTTATTAGGACTTGGTCTATATTGCAAATTTCCTCAATTTACATGTCACATATACTGTACAGTAAACTCTACGGTTAGACTACATTGTTTTGTGTTGTGTTTAGCTTGCGTGCACGCGTCTGCATATGAAACCCATCACTTTCCCACGTCCTGACCTCACAGTTCTGTTTGCACGGAGGCACTGAATCTCATTTGAGTTGCTGTGTGGACTGGAGAGTTCTGGACAAAACAACCCAGGGTAACACAAACAAGAGTCGAAAAGTTCAAGTGGAAACTATTCACATTACACTCCCATCTGTTTTTACTTTAGAGGCTGATGCTGTACCTAAAAAAAAAAATCCCTCCTGAACTCATTTATTGCTGTCCATCCCACTGTACCTGACATGTTTTTTTTTTTTCTTTTTCTGTTGATATGAATAATATTATCCTCGGTGCAGCCAGTGAATATTACTTTTGTTCTTTTTCTGGTTTTTATTACTAGCATGATATCCATTTGTCTGTTTTCTCCCTCTTTTTTGCCTATATTCACGAATTTCCCAATACAGCTGTGTATCTTCGACTGGGTTTCACTTTTCAACGTCAAACACTTTCATCGACTGGGTGCTCGGATCTTTCTCTGTCTCCCGAGAATAAAATGCTAAAGAGAAAAGAATAAAGAATCTAACCTTTCACCCCTGTGAATAGATTATACAGGTGTGGCTTACATAATAATGTATATTCTAATGGACATAGAATAAAAAAAACATAATGATTTCTCAATGCATTTACCCATAACCCCAACCAGTCCATACCAAATATGGCCATCATTTGTTTTTGTTTTTTTCATAGGGTGCTGTACAATCTTGGTTTGTCCTCTGGGGTCCTAATTGTTTCTTGTGCCCTATGAGTTCCGATCATCTCCTCCTACTATTAGACACAGATAAATATTGCGTTCGCAAGAAAAATACATCCTGGCATCTTTTTAATGATCCATAGCCTTGTCTGATTTATTATTCTCCAGAGATTTAGCTCCCAGATGCAACGTCCATAGCATGAATAATGGATGAGACTAAGACCTTTCCTTTTTCCAAGGTGACTTGCTCTCCTTCACCTCACACCTCCCCCCCCCCTCTATGACTGTACTGGGCACCTAGTCTGAAGGAGGGTTGATTTATTCGGCTGCTGACTTATTTATTTGTCTGTTTGCCGCTTTTTGTAAAGCTGATTTCCCCCAGGAGAATGGGCCTGAGAGGTATTGAATGACTCAAGCAAAACCTCCTCCGTGCTATCACGAGGGGATCAGATTGCCGCAGAGATTAAACGTGGCATTGTGCTTGTGAGCCGCTGCAGATTCATCCCAGAAAAATGATTCTCTTAAAGGTTTACTGAGCTTATTATAGTTGCACGATAAAAAGCAGGTGCATTTCAGTCTTCAGCTCCAGCTTCGGATTCCACCATGAACGACAAGGAAACTTATTTTCACTACGCTGAAATTGTCTAAGTAATTGTGAGAAAAGGTTGCGTGAACTTCAGCTTTGAAATTGGTGTTAACGTATTAAGAAAATTAATTGTGTTAAGAAAGATTAAAAAAAAAAAAAAAAAAAAACTTGTCACAAGGTTTTAGTCCACACTTTGGCTCCACAGTCCAAAATCTTTCCCCCCCCCCCCCCCTACATTAAACCATGACTACAACACATAGTCCAGGGCTATCATCTAGTAGTCATCAATAGGAAAGGGCTGAGGCAGCAGCAGGGAAATTAAGTCCATGTGCATCATAGTGGAACATAAAAGCGGCTATGGGAATGACTAAGCTGTTGTGCGTATTACTTTAACTTTCTCCTGCCATGGTGTGGCAAAGGCCCTTGTTATTCAACTGGATTGCGGGAAAGGTTGAACGACTTACCAAAAGCCAGGGCTCTGGCAAAGAGTAACCGAGAAAAAAAAGAAAGAAGGAAAAAAAGAGCCGGATCACAGAGCAACGAGCAATATGCGTAAGAGAATAACAAGGTGGAGGTAATGTCATATGTGGGGTGTCGTTGTTTTCAAGTGCACAATTAAGATTGTTAGATTGAACAAGTTTACTACATCGCAAGGATAGCGTATATACTGTATTACGGGTGGCTTCCCAGTTCTGATGTCCAAAAATCATGCAGGTAGGTGGGTGCATTATCTATGATTTATCAGCGCCGGGGGTGCGAACAAGTGCTCCACCTATTGCCAAGAGATACAGTAGGCTTTCCATTCACTGCATCAGTGAGCAGGATAAAGCAGTTAGAATAATGAATAAATGATGGATGTCAATTTCAATATACTGTATTTAAAGAAACAAGCAGCAGTAAGCAAAGAAACCTCATAAAGTACAAGTGATCGTTAGCAAATGTTTTTGCAATTAGAACTAGATTTGTCCTTCATGTGACTGCTTTTAAAACACCGATGAGTGCAAAAAAAAACAAAACAATACACAGACATGGTCTGTTGAACATCTGGGGATTCTCTCCCCCTCTTTTGTCTCACACACTCACTCTCTCTGTCCGTTCTAATCCTGTAAATAGCCTACCTTTGAGGATGCATTAGGATCTGGCAGGAGAGTGAAGGAATGCAATACAAACATCGATGCTGAATTTTGGGAGATGCATAAACTAAGCACACTCTGTGTCCTTATAAGGTATTTCAGTTGTGATTATCGCGCTGCTGACACTTTTGCCGGAGATATTATAACAGAGTGCGGTTTCTATGTGATGAATTCCTCCTGTGGAGCAGCACAAAATAAGGGAGTGTTTCTTGATGGTTTATGAAAACCCGATCACTGCTTTACGCCCGGGACCTTAAGGCATCATTCATATGTACGTGATGTGTATGGAAACTTGTACCATCAAGGACACGTTGTTATGATTAGGAACTGACGTTCAGTGAATGGGTATCTCCTAAAGTAGTGTTATCATGAGGCCAGTTGTTACTAAATTACAATGGAGCCCTCACCCCTCCTTGCCAAACTCAACCAAAGCCTGAACAATTAATCTCTGTCTTGGTGATTAAGATAACATTTTTTAATACCATCTCTTCCCATTTGTCAGACTCACTCTACAGATTGTTTCAATGTATCAAATGTCTATGTTTATTCGTAAGACGGCTGTAGGGACAGAGCAGGGAGTGATGTACTGTAATTAAATATCACAAAATGTGAATTTGATAGGAAGAATCTCGTGGAAATTAAACAGTTTCACAGTTTCACCTCAAAGCTGATGTTTTCTCAGATGATTTTCTCACCACCGTACAGCCAATTCCCTCTGACCTCCCTTATCTACAAGGCCTTTCCATCAAAAAACCGTTGTTCACTGGATGTTTCAATTTGTTCAATGGATCAATTTGTTTTGTGAATGAATTGGATTTAGCAATATACAGTATGCATAATTTAAGAAAAACAGGATACACAGACCTACAAATGGCAAGAGAGACGCATAACAAACCCAAACCTAACTGTATCCAACAATTTGACATTTCTTTGAATTATCATATGTGAATGAAATGTGAATTATTTGATTATCATACTGAGCAAGGATTTTTGGAGCTGATGGGAGATTGCACTAGGCCAAGACAGATTAAACTAAATTTAAATGCAAAATTTAATATGTAGATTAAGAATCATTTAAGTGACATCAAAGTGCTGTTGAGTTAGAAAATTACAGAGGCACATGTGTAATTTGCAGCATATTATTAAAAAAAGAGAACCAACATAATGGGAAAGCAAGGCACTACCACTGGGGAAAGAAGAAGCCAAAAGGAAAAAGGGCAAATAATAATGGCGAATAAAGCCTAGCTGCAATTATTTAAACAAACTATGAAACAAGCAAAAATACATTAATAATAATAATAATAATAATAATAATAATAATAATAATTTTGTAAAATGAGCATATAATTAAAAAATAAATCACGTCAATCAATCTTTACTATAATAATGCTGAAGAAAGACGATTGTGCATTTACTCATAAAGGAATGCATTTTTTTTTGTTAAGGGGTATAAGTCATCTGTACATACATTTTATTATTAAAGCAAAATGTTTTCATTTTCATTTTTCGAGTAAATATTGTAATGTTTTCAAGTATGAAGGTTCTATTTAATTTACTTCTTTCATATTTTTCTATAATTTCGACGCCAAAATGCTCAGATGAGAAAAACAAAATCTTGAAATACTGTAAAAAGGCAAGGGACTGCTAATTTGCCGCTAATTTAATTATGCACACAGGAATAAAACAAAAATAGAAACAGACATCTGGCCATATAATTAAGCAATATCACAAAGGGAGTGCTGTTGTTATGAATATCAGCACAGCTAGGTTGCAGTCTTAGGCACCATGGCCGTACTGATATACAGGACAACAGCATGTTATATTGCTTTTATACAGCAGTTCCACAAATACCATTTATTATCAACAGATTATGATTTGTTTGTTTATTTCACAAATTATATCGCTTCACCAACACATATCCTTCCAAGACTGCTGGAGCTGGCAACTGACGTGAGTGTAATTATAGGGTGAAAATAGTTTTCAATTCTTACCTGTAGGTGATGTGGTAGACATAAATCCTGTAAATCTTTTCTCTTTATATTTCCACTTATTCTGCTTTAGAAGTTTCAACACAGTTAAGTTCCAGGATCCGGGATTTGATCACTTGTCTCACACACAGTAGCGCCCTGGATTAGGGGTTAGAGAGGGATTTGGGATTCAGCTTTGTTTTAAATGCTATTTAACTTTTTATCTCACCTTACCTGTGAATAAAAATAAATAAAAAAAGGATGGTTCAGAGGCAATGCGGAACAACTTGGAAGCAGTTATTAAGGAGATAAAGTGTTGTTTATCATGTGGTTCCTTGATGAAAGTGTGTGCATGAAAGATTTAGAATTTTGGTTTTGGCAGCAGACCTTACTGACCTACTTTACTTTCACCCATGCTCGTTAGTGTAATTAACTGTTATTAGAACACCTGGGGTGCGGAGTGATACTTAATGTTTAAAATCTCAATGTAGTTACAGTCCATTATCACCACTTGTGGAAAACCTCTCTTCCAATCAGATTATTTGGACATAACTACTGTAACTGTTGTGTAATAACTCGTGATAGAGAGACGTACACAATAAACTCTTGAAAAAACAGGTTGAATTTAAAACCCTTTAACATTCTTCTGTTCTTACAACATGAGTCTACCTACAGTATCAGATCGTAAAATCTCTGCTGGAGTTTAAGAACCCTTAATAATACAAATAACTTTTAACTAACTTGTTTTTTAACTGTGTCTCTCAGATGGAGACCTCCATACGTACAAAAACGTATACATTTGATTTGTAAGGTCACCACACGGACCAGACGCTCTAAATCCTATTTTAACTCCTCCTGGAGATTCCCAAAGTTTGTGCCTTTAAGGTTAAAGGTATAGATGAGATCATGGGAAGAGATTTTCTGGAAAAGGTAGTTGTTTATCCCATTGTCCCCTTGCTCGTTCTGAAAGAGAGAGGCTTGTCATTTTAAAAATGGCTCAGGGAATATTTGCTCACCCGCTTAATGACCTGCTTAAGGAAGAACATCCATCTTTCTCTCTGCACACTCCATGCAGGAACCCTGGGAAGTGACCACCATAGTATCTATAGGGGGTTCATTCAGTGAGTGCTACGTGAGCTGTATGGGTATTGGTTGTGTGTGCTGAGAAAGTAAGTGCATTTTTTTTTTTTTTTTTTTCAAAATGTACATGAGTGACTATTTTCCTGATTTTGTATCAGCATCCCCTCCTATGGTCTCGGCAATTAAAAATAATGAAATATTTGATCTATTAATTAATCTATCTGTATCTTGTTGCAAAGATGTGTCTTAGCCCTCAATTTCAGTTCAGTATGTTACAAGTGAGGCATTTCCTGAGTCTGAAAGTGACATACAAAAACTGCAGTGGATACCCACTGATGTACAGTAAGTGTTTTTGGTTGCATTACCTCCATTGCCTATTAAAAGAAAAACTAAATTCATTTAAATATTTATATTGATGATTTGTTAGAGCTAATGAATTTGATTTCACCTGTCAGTCAAATGTTTAGATTCAAATGCTTATCTGTTGTCATTGTTACCTCTACTGGCTCTGCACCATTCATTAAAAAAACAACATGAGGAGGACCTTTAGTAAATGTGTCAAAAATGAGTCAGCACCGCAGGATTGCAGATTCAGGATGTAGTGGCATCTGGGAGAAACTAAGCCTGAGAATGTGTAGCTGTACAGTAGATCTTTATTATATGGCAGCATACAACACTTGCTCGTGTATATACGCTCTCCCCAGTTGTGTTAGACTAATCGCACTTAGTTATTGACCTAGTTAACCCAGTGTAAGTATCTATCCAGTGATGTAAACTTTAAAGCACTTTTTATAAGTCGCTCTGGATAAGAGCGTCTGCCAAATGCCTAAATGTAAATGTAAATGTGTATGAGATCCCACACTTCATAATGTGTGTACTGTTTTATTTGAATTTGAATTTTCTTAGAAATAAATTATTGGAAAAAATGTTGCCTGGTCTGATGATTCTCAAGTTATTTTGCGTTCAAATGGTCGAGTCAGAATCTGATATAAACAACATGACAGCATGAATCCATACTGCCCATTATCAACAGTTCAGGCTGGTGGTGGTAGTGTGTAGTGTAATGATGTGGGGAAATTTTTTTTGGTACACTTTGGGCCCCTTAGTACCAATTTGGCATTGTTTAAATTCCACAGCCTACCTAAGTATTGTTCGTACCATGTGCATTCCTTTGTGTCCATCAAGATAACACGCCATGTCACAGAGCTAAAATCATCTCACATTGATTTTTTGAACACTACAATGAATTCACTCATTTCAAATGGCCTCCACAGACACCAGATCTCAAGCCTCTTTGGGATGTGGTGGAACGGGAGATGCGTATCACAGATGCGCAGCCGACAAATTTGCAGCGGCTACCGTGGTGCTATGATGACAATGTGGACCAAAATCTCTAAGGAATATTTCCAGCACTTTGTTGAATGTTATGAAGAATTAAGGCAGTGCTGAAGGAAAAAAGGGGGGCCAACCCAAGACTAGCAAGTTATACATTACCTAATGAAGTGGCTGGTGAGTGTGTACACACACACACACACACACACACACGCACACACACACACACGCACACACACACACACACACGCACGCACGCACACACACACACACACACACACACACACACACACACAGTAGCTACTGTGACTAGGGGGCTAAATTGTGATGGCTAGACGACTGGGTCTGAGCAACTCCAAAACTGTAGCTCTTGTGGGACGTTCCCAGTCTGCAATGGTGAGGACATAGCAAAAGTTGTCCAAGGAAAACCGATGAACCGACAGCAGGGTCGCCTGGGTGGCCAAGGCTCATTGATGCAGCTGGGGAGCGAAAGCTGGACTGTGTACTCCGATCTAAATGCTGAAGAGATTCCCATAGAAAGGTCTGATATCAAATCAGGAAAAACAGATAGACTAGAGGGTAGAATATTTGCTCCTAATGGCTTATTTTGTTTGAGTTGGACTGGATAAATGTGCTAGTGCAATAAGCACATTTCTCTTGTTGGCTATGCTTCATTTCTCGTATTTGTCTAATGTTTAGTAATTTATAGAGTGTTATAATAAATATCAAAAGCTTTGGTTGAAAAATAACGATTACTCTTGGAATAATCATTTTTTTAAATGAAAACTCTTTGAAATAATCAACATAACCATTCAATAATGTTTAACATGCTTGATCTTTCTTTTGACATGGGATAGCTTCGATCTCGTCTTGCGGATATTAATGCACTGGGTGTAGGGAAGCTGCTAAGAGGTTGTAGCCCCACCAAGTGGTAAAGAAATGTTCAAAAATAATTCTGATATTAACAAAAGTATGGATACTGGTTAGGGAAAGACTGATATTTTGTTATCTTATACGGTATGTAAATGATGGTTACAGAATATTTAAAAAGTTCAACAGTTCAATTCGTCCTCCATAACCACTCAATTGTATCATATTAGTACATTTATTACACATTATGTCTTTTTCTAGCATTTGGTCTGTGTATTACCCCAGAGTACAAAAATCTGGTAGCCATATGGCAACAAATCAAAGACTTGGTTAAAACATTGTGACAGTTGTAATCGCCTTATTTTGGATCAGGTTTTGTCCCGTCTCTAAAAATTATTTACTGTAAGTTGTACACAAATGTACTTTCGAATCCACTTTCTAGCCCTATTTGGTCTTGTATTGTGCAACCCGATTAAAACCATGGGAAATCAGCCAGTGTGTTTTGTAGATTCAAATGACAAATGAAGGCAAAGATGTAATTGCTGTGGGAAATTACGCATTGAGAAATAACAGGTTAACATGCCTTTGCGCCAACAAACAGGATGTGCTTCAATTTGTAAACTATGTATTAAATAGTCTGTTAAATGCATGCCTATGTATGGCATTAGTTTATTTCCTGAAAGTAAGCCCTCCATGGTCAGTAGTCTTTGCACAAACCTTTTTAAGCTGACAGTTGAATTGATAATTTAGCATTTTATTTGTCATATGTACATTTGACATTTTCAGCTTTAGTTATCTAGGCAGAAAAAAATGTTATATGATTTAGAATAAACAACAACATTTTACCTTTAATTTACTTTATTTACTTTAAAAGCAGTTTACAATTTTATAAATAATTTCTATACAGTAAATTATTCAAGTTTCGGTTTGGGATGACAAAATGTGCTGTTTAGCTGGTCGGTGTTTAGCTGATCAGTTTTGTGCACATAAGTTGATTAAGAAATGAAGTGGTGGAAATTATTGATGATTCACAATCAAAAATTAATAGCTCTGAGAAATAGTTGGTAGAAAAACTAGGTATTTTTTTCCCCAAAGGCTTATGTCTGTGTCTGCACATGTGTTTTGGGTAGGTCAGCTTGTGCGTGTGAACACTTTACTACACTGACTGAACGTGCATGTGGTCTGTGTGGTCAAAAAAAAAAAAAAAAAAACCTCACGTGCGAACTCCACATTACTCATCTTCATCAAGGGAAAAGGCATGGAAAAACAGTCATCGGTAAAAGTATAACAGTCATAGCAAAGAGAATCCCTTTCTAGAAAGTCTCTTTGGGATATCAGCATGCTAGAAGATTCTCCCACATGCACATAACCAGAAATAAAAATAATAAGCACCTTTACACCCCATTGGTAAAGTCAACAACCTCACCTTGCATTTATGACTACAGTATGCTGTCTGTCTTTTACATTAGGGCGATAAACTACATAAAAAATAGAGTGTGCTAAAAACAGAACCTGATCATTTTGATTCATACATATTTTCTCACATTTCATGCACATTTCCATAACGTAACGGTGCTTTGTGACAATGATCATTGTTAAAAGAGCTATAAAAATAAAATGTAATTGAATTGAATTGAAAACAAATAAATTACATTTTCAGTTTTCATTATAATGCGGTTTCTCCTTACGACTTTGTGGATGACGTTAAACAAATCATTAACAGCAATTCACTTGAAAAAATATGTTTTGAAAAAACTAATTGCATGTTAGAATTAGTGGGACTGTAAAGTGTCTCCGGGTGAACAGGGTAGGGCCTAAGTTTAAGGGGACCTTGAAATAAAGTTAATCACAAGTTCTCTTATTTAATGTTTCAAAACATTTATTTTTGCAGTCAAAGTTACGTAATTTATTCTTATTAGAGGTCATTTTTAAATATTTGAATTTCTTTAAAGTCAGCTTTACATATTCAAAATTTGATTCATGACATCAAAATTCCAGAGGTTCAAATGTTTACGTACACCAAGTCAACTGCCTATGTAAACAGGAACATTGCAGAAATTAATTAAGCAGAATCACAGAAGAGTAAGTCTTGTTCAGGTTCGAGTGTGATATTGATTTATAGAACAGTTCCCCAAACATCATTTGTTATCAACAGATTATTAACCGTGACTGACAGGATTGGTGACCGAGACAATAAATTAGTCATTAACAGGTCTAAATTTAAATTGTCACTAATCACATACAGTACTATGTACAGTAGCCAAAAGGTGAGGTCAATAAAACATGGTGGTGGTGGGCAGTTTGATAAATCTTATAGGTTTCGTTTTATTTTCTTCTTATTCCATTTTAGAATATTAGCTCTGGAAGTGGTGGCTCAATTGGTTAAGTTACTGATTGGTTGGGGGTTTAAGCCCCAGAACTGCCAAGTTGCCACCATTGAGTCCTTAAGCAAGGACCTTAACCCAATCTGCTCCAGGTGTGCTGTATCCTGGCTGACCCCGTGCTCTAACCCCAGCTTCCTAATTCTGCCGTGTGGTAAAAGTTAGTTGTCTTTGTAATACTAATGGACAATGAAACTGAAATGCCTACAATGCGTCCTCTTCTGAACTCTGATATGTCACACATAATGTTGTGTGCATTGCAATATTTTAAACAAAACTGTGCTATTACTCTGCTAATTAAACCTTTACACTCTGCTCGTACTAGTGGAATGTGCAATCAAGAAAGATTGGCCACCAGGCTGGTCAAATTTAGCCATGAAACCTTCAGCACTAAATTGGCCAGGTGGAAAATATACTGAGAAATGAATACTCTCAATTAAAAGTAGAAGTAAAAAATCTAATTGATAAAAAAAAGCTTATTTCAGTTTTGTTTAAGATGGCAATTTTATCAGATTTTTTATGAGGGTTTTGCCAGATTTTTTTTCAGTTTTTGCTTTCTCCTCAGCACACTCAGTGTAATTATTACACCGAGTATAATATTGGTTATTAGTACACGTGGGACATGGAGTGGTACATATAGTTAATAGTCTCAGTGCTGTTATTGCTTATTATTACCACCTGTGGAATGACTCTTGTCCAACCAGATTACTCAGTCAGAACTAACTGTTGCATAATATGAGTTTACAAGCTTCTGATTAGGAAATGGCATAATTAGAAGTTGGGAGCGCACCTGATGGTGTATTAATGGCCTAACATTAGAATCGGTGCCAGTTGATACTGTGGGAAAATGCAAAAAAAAACTATGTTAAGACCTTGGAAAAAGAATTGTTGACCACAAAAGCCTCTGTACAAACAATTGTATGCAAATCCAAAACACCTGGGACTACATGAACACGGTATCACTCAACAGATTCTCATGCCAGGAACAAGCGCTTATTTTATTTTATTTTATTTTATTTCTTATTTAGCCTGAAATAAGGCTAGACTGAAGCTTGCAGGTCATCACCTAGATGAGACCCTAGCCTGTGGGGTGCCATTTGAGTTATACGCTTAATACAACAAATTTGTTTAATTCAGATACAAAACCTAATGTAAAGTTACTTTGTTACATGTGAAATGCCCCCATGACCAAGGCTGAATGTTTTCAATTACTGACCTTAAATATATTTCAAGCCCTTTTCTTTTAGTTCCTAAAAGTCAACATCTTAAACTTTACTTGATTTGAAACAGAACTTTGTACTTTGTTGTATAACTTTTCTCTTTCAGTTGTGTTGCACCAAGGTTTTTAAAAAATCTACTTTTTACTGCACACTTGTTCATGTTTAAATAAAAGGTGATCAGAGAATATGAGTAATAAAATGCAGCCTTCTGCCTGCATGCACAATATATGCTATAGGCTCTCTCTCTCTCTCTCTCTCTCTCTCGCTCTCTGTTTCTCCCATACCTATATGTTCTAAAAATCTGTGTGCTATCTCAAATACCAGATGCTCTCATTTCATCCATTACACACAGACCCTTTGTCTTACACTCCCACATTTGTCCATACATCTCTCTGCTATACAAGGCCTGGGAAAGGCCTTGTATAGCAGATAATGGAAAGTAATGGAAAGTAATGGCCTGAGCGAGACTGAGCGAGACTGAAAAGTTGATTTAACCAAAGGTTTTTTTTTAACCAAAAAGTTGATTTAAAAATGCGTGACCTAGTGTTGTCTTTAAAATGTACATTGCATAACAAAACTTTCAGATTCTATACAAACAGTTAGAAAAATGATTGTAACCATGGGTTACATTAGACATTATGTGAGAATAGGTACGCTTTTAATTCCAGTTACAATGGGGGGTATAACTACAAGACACAGTATATAATCAGATTTGAACCAAACTGGAGTTGTTAACATTCTAGTTTTCCAAACAAGAACAGAATTTTTATCATTTTATTAGCAGTCTGGTAAGTACTTCTTTTTAAATACTAAGTACTTTCCATACTGTAAATAAAGTGCTAAAATCAGGTAATATTATTGGCAAATATAATTACCAATTCTGTTTTAATCAGTAATGTTATCAAAAGTAAATATAGATAGATACGTTAACTGCATAAAAAATATACAATAACATAGATAAAAGGACATTTTAATGCAAGATAGCTCAACTTTATGCTACATTGCAAAAAAAATACTAAATTTGACTTGTTAATAAAAAAAGGACTAATAATAAAAATACATCAGTACTTAACGGCAAGTATTTCCAACATAATAATACATTTACCCTTTATTGTCTGTGTAATTATTACTAGTGGGCATTGGTGTTGGTTTCTCACATAACATGCAGAAGGTCTGGGTGCGATTCCCCACCACTGTCCAAACTCCAGCTACTGGATGCAGTGCCGGTTCCAGGCTCAGATAAATTGGCAGAGTTGTGTTTGGAAGGGCATCCGGCCTAAAACCTGGGGCCAATCTTGGTGTAGATTGGATAGTCCACTGTGGCGACCCCTTGACGGGAGCAGCTGAAAGACCAACAAGAGGTCAGTGTTATTATGGCTAAAAGTATTACACTTTAAAGTACTACTAGCCTTATATGTAGTAAACTACATAGCAGACTAGTACATTTTATGCACTTTGTAGGTACATTGTTGTGCAATAAATTGATGTATTTTGTTCATATTTTTGTCAGAGGATAATCTGGAACTACAAATAAGCAAGATTACACCACTACATCCTGTGATTGTGATTATGCTTGTTCCTGAAAGAAAATACTGCCCGAAACCCCTTATCAATATCCTGCATGGATCCCACATGGTCTTGATTCATAATCACGGAGGTTAACCTCAGGTGAAACTGATTTTGGGGCAGAAGAGTTGAAGTACATGTATTTTTAAAAGAATGCGTCATCCCGCATCTAAAGTAAGATGCTATCTTTTGACCCGTGTAACATGACAATGTGTTGCTACCTTACAGCTCCAAGGTCCCTGAACTTTAGATCAGGTTACTCTCTGTACACACTTTCAGCACCTCCCACTAACATTACTTGCAGTGGTGGAAAATATACTGAGAAATGAATACTCTCAATTAAAAGTAGAAAATTCTAATTAATAATCTAATTAATAATTTTAAAAAAGCTTATTACAGTAGGTGTAAAATAGGAAATGTTTTTACCTAATTAAATAAAAACAACGGGAGAGCTTTATTTTTTATTTCAAACTATTATAAACAAATATTATTTATGGTTTTAAAGGAACTATAGCATTTTGCCTAAAAACCTCATTTTGTCTGTGTAAGTTTGCTTGACAAAGGCTACACAGTTTGTTAATGAAATAATCAGAAGTAAAATATGAATTTGACTTAATGCCTAGTCAGCTTTCAGTATGTTACTGGAATCGATGCTAGCTTACCACATAGCAAGCAAATGAAATCTTCACATCTTTCACAATGTTGCTAATACAATAGTTGGATGTGTGTTTGGAGAGGTATAACCCGCTAGACTGCAGCATGAAGTTTGGATCGCACCCTGTTTCCGCCTGTTTTTGCTGTTAATGCCAGGTTAGACTAGACTTGATTCCTGTAGTTAACATAATTGGCTAGACAGCAGTGATAATTAGCTAATGATAATATTGCTCTTACAGAGACTGAATGGTATTTTTGGGCAAGGCAATGTAGTTATTTTAAAGTCAAAAATAATATTTATCTAAACAGTTTTAGGTAAGTAATAAAAATACTTTTTACATTAGCACATGATACAGTATTAACAGTAATTCATCTATACTGTATATTCATCTATTCATCTATAAGATTCACAGATAATTCAGTGCTGTTTTTATTTCCAATGTGCATATCTTATACTCACATTTATAGATAATTATCTATATCTTCTTAACCAATGCTTTTTCTAGCAGTTTCATACTATTTCATCTATTTAATAATTCACTGCCCATAGACTTATTAGATATTCTTCACTGTACATAATTAACATTTACTTATTTAGCCTGCACCTTACAATTTGAACAATGCAAAAAAAATTACACTAATAGACAGTCAGAAGAAGAATTGTAATTATGGGTTGATACATGTAGTGTATATATTGTACTTCAGTGGAGATTTGGATTTGCAGGATTTCATTGCTGAGTACCTACTGTGCAATGTTAACAAAATATCTATCTATCTATCTATCTATCTATCTATCTATCTATCTATCTATCTATCTATCTATCTATCTATCTATCTATCTATCTATCTATCTGCTCATCATTTGTAGTGTTTTGCTGAGAGTGGTTGTGTGTGGATATCTCAGCAAGCTCATGGCACAAAGTACACCCTGAGGAGGAACCTGGTGTACCTGGAGGAAACCCACCAAGCACAGCGAGAACATGCGAACTCCATGCACACTGACTGGAGGTGAGATGTAATCACCTAATCTAATCCACCAAGCTGCCTGACATTACCACCGTTTTATTTATTTTTAATACTTGAGTACATTTAAAATTAACATTATTAATTTCACTGAATATTTCTGCTTTTAAATAAGTAAGAACATGCTATCTATACTTTTACTTAAAGGTTGTATTTTTTTTACTACTGTATTTCTTTAACAAGCTAACAATAGTCTCAGTGCCCCCCTAAAGTGTGTATGTTAATGTTCGACCTGAAATAACTCTTAGATAATGTATTTTTTAAATACCTGAATGTCCTTTTATTTCACTCCTTCAAATGTGCCATTTAAGTGTCTATGTAAATAAGATATGCCAAGTTGCCAAACCAGCGATGGGGTCTTCCTATATGATGATGCACTTTGTATAAACCACAACCAATAAAAAATGGGAAAAGACAAAAAGCAGTTGCACAGCAATAACCTGTTGATTTATATAACCCCTGATGCTGAGACTGACCATCCTCCATTCCATGAGGATAAGATCTGGATCCATTACATCCCTGACCAGATGAGTGAGGCTGCTTAAGAAGAATAAATGAATCCTGTGAATTGACCATCATTCTTGAGGTTAATTTGAAAACTCTCACTGTTTACTGTTACTTTGGATATAACTGTGATATGTCTCCCGCTGCAAGAACACAATATGCATTTAAATGTGAAGGAATAATTAAACATATTAATAAAATACATGTAAATTAATTAGGGTTGCATATAATTTATTCAGCACTAATGGTAAACAGACCTCATTTATTGCCATTATATTCCTCAGAGTTTAATGCATTTGTGGGTTCCTTTTCATTCTTTTGATATTCAAAACATGTCCATTCATACAGGCAGAATGGCAGCAGGGCACCTGAATAATAATTACACACAGGCTTCTCTGTTCACCACAGGGGCTTGGAAGGGGGCACATCGTAGCACATGAAATCCATATGCTGAACTAAATGAGCACACACACACAGAGAGAGAGAGAGAGAGAGAGAGAGAGAGAGAGAGAGAGAGATGTCTCATAGTTTTTAAAGTTTTAAAGGCTAAGCAAAAAAAAAAAACATGCATATTATATATATTATTTTTATTTTAAATATATTTTACTTTCTATTCTTCTCTTTTTTTCTGTCAACGCTGGTATTTATTATTATTATTATTATTATGTTTTTTTACATTACATAGCACTATAAAGCACATACTATTTTTTTAAGTTACAAATGTATTATTACAATTAATGAAAAAATTAATATTTAATATTATTATTATTATATTATTTAATATTATACTATTATTATTATTTAGACATTTATTTATTTATTTATTTATATTAGACAATTATTTATTTCAGGCTACCATCCCAATGCTTGGATGTGTTTACCACAAAAAATACATCTTCTATAAGCTTTAAATAAATAATAATATAAAAACAAGTATTTTATTTCAGGTGTATACTGTGATTCTTTGTTTTTCCCGGTTCTGAGGCCAAAGTTACTGGAAATGTGCATGAGTCAGTGAGAGTCAGTAATGTCGAGAAACAGGACAAATGGCTACATGCTCATTTTTGGACATGAAGGAAATCTTTTGTGGTTTATGACAAAGACAAAGGTGCACTTTTGCTTGGTTTGTCACTTTCCCTAAGCCAAAGTAAGAGAAAGGAGCCCAGTCAAGATAGATTATAGATTGCATTTCGCTTCTTCAGCACTTTTCCAGCTTTCTCATAGGAAGAGGCAGTGTGATATTGCCAGCTCTTTCTTCAGACACATGCTGATCTCAGGCTTGTGTAGTGTTCGGCAAGTCCATCCATGCTCAGAATATACGCGCTACACAAATGAAATGCACAATGAAAATTCTGTGTTGTACATCACATATTTTGATCATGTTTTCTGCATTAAATTGGAATTCTTTGTTATGTGTTACCGAGCTTGTTTGGAAATTCTGCATTCATTAAACAAGTAGTAGTGTATGAAAACATTTAACATCTCATAAAAATATTAACTCAATTACAGGATAGACATTTTTTGTAATAAATAATATGTACTTTGCCTTATTTATTTTTTCAGGTCATTTTAATGACCACTGAGATTCAGGTTTAAATTAATGAAAGGTAATCACATCACTTGTTTAAAAGGGACAGTGCATGGTTTGATTTTCTGGTTTAAATTCAAGATGGGACTCTTGAAAAAAAAAAAAACACCTCAATTTATGTATGACTTTGTACTGCCACCTACTGATCAGAAAACTACAGGGTAAAAACTTTAGCGCTCAAGGACAATGTAAGTTCCAGTACACTCTCAATATACTGTATGTGTTGCTCAAAGATCCACAGCTGCATGACTGGATAGTAAACTATTTCACTTGTAAGCTGTGGATGAAAACTTGCCCATGACAGATATAAATGTTGCATATACAAATTTGCGAGCATATCATGATGGTGTACATTTAGTAGATGAATATTTGCATACCTGTAAAGAAAGCAACATATTATATTACAGACTAGTTTTCAAATGGAAACAAACAAAAAATATTGTAGGCTCCTGGGTTTTGCATGTGCAAGGAGCAAATGTGGCAAAGTTACCAGAAGAACTCAAAGCATGTTCTCCGGCACACTCAGTAATAATAAAAAACATAAAAGATTTTAAATTACTTGGGTAAAAAAAACATTATTAAAACCTGAAAGGATAAGTGCTGCATGATCCGTTTTGTGGAAGAAATGGGATTAGAACAAAATCATGAATACCTGTTATCTGAGATCACTTACAGGTTTGTTGAAGATGCATATGTAAAAAAGAAGACAGGAGAAGAACTCACAGCTATGTGAGTACCACACGCATAATGGAAAGAGCTCTCGAGTCGTGATAGGAACTCAATATCTGAGTGGCCAGAAGAAACCCTTTGATTACTGGAGCTATTCAGAAAAAAAGGCTCAGGCATCAATATGTAGCAATAAAATTAATTCAGCTGACTACCTGAAAGTACTGAATGACCATGTTATTTACCCAATGGCACATGCATGTTTTCAAAATTATTCTTAATATATAGAATGTTGTTAATGAAAAAGTGGTTACTGAAAATGAATTAGAAAAGTTTTGACTGATTTCATGATTTTATTACTACAGCATAACCACCCGCGTGCTACCATTATCTGCAAAAGGAGTTACCTGGAGAGTGTGTGGTAAACTCGCTGCCACTTCTTACGCTGCTCCAATGTTTCTTAACTGCTCCTTCTGCCTGTTGTATGGGCTGTTGTTGTGTTTCTGTAGACCCTCTGCAGTCTGATATTGGTTGGGGGCTGACATACCATTTTTGGCATAGATGATGCTGTCAGCTGTGAAACGCTTACTGTATTACATAAACGTCTATGATACAGAAATACTGCCTACTGCATACCTGTACCAACACCAACCACTGGCTGGACATACAAAAATAACATCTTTTTTTATATCGATATAATTATTTATATAGATCGAATTTCTTTTTTTCTATAGATATAAGGTGGCATAGTGGCACAGTGACTTAGTGGTTACCACTGTCGCCTTGCACCTCCATGGTCCAGGTGTAATTCCTGCCTTAGGATCTGTGTCCATGGAGTTTGCATGTTCTCCCTGTGCATGTTGGGTTTTCTCCAGTTTCGTCCCACAGTCTGAAGACATGCAGTTTAGGTAAATTGGCGTTGCAAAGTGTGTGAATGCTGACAGGAGATCCTACCACAGTAGTAAAAATGGAAATAAATACAATGGTAATCACTGTTGGCCACCAGTAGTTGGACTACAGAGGCTCGTATTGATGATGAATGTATATAGACATAGATTACCAAAATTTTGGTGTCAAAGTGTAAAGTCAATTATTATTATTATTATTATTATTATTATTATTATTAATAATAATAATAATAATAATAATAATAATATCATTACTATTAACAGCAACAACAACAGTAATAATAAAAATAAGAATAAGAAGAAATAATAAAATACGATTCAGGTGTAAATTTTTTAATAACTATCCCAAAACAAACAAAAAAACAATTAAACAATTGTAACAAAACAATGAAAACAATATATACAGAAAAAATACGGTATAAGCAAACTTAACATAAATAGGTAAATAAATAACAACATAAAAAATAAAACAAACAAACGAACAAACATTATACAAAAATAAACTATTAAAAATAGTGTTTCATTGATTAAACTGAATATCGATACGACAAATAAAGTCAGTTTGCCAATGTGTTTTATTGACAGAGAGAGCGCGAGAGCGGGAGAGCGCGAGCGTTACGTCAGGTCGTGCGTTAGCTGACGCCTGAAGGAAACATTTGTATCCATGTATCTACGCCTTACACGTTTACAAGGTGACAGCTGACCTTCTCTAGATGGCCGCCGCTTTACACCATAAGCGCGTGTCATGGTGGTTGTACCTCCGTAGTGTTTGCCTTCCACGCTGTCAAAAGAAAAGGGCCGAATCCCATATCATACCGCTCCCACGAAACGAACACTGCGGCCATTAGAGGGCATTATTTCGCGCCCTATTTAGTGGACTTATCTATGGAGTAGGGAAGCGATTTGGGATTGTCGTCGTCGTCGTCACCCCGCGAAAGGCATTGTGGGCCGCTTTTCCGAATGAGAGCCACAAACAAGCCGCTAGGGAGAGGAGAATCCGCGGAAGATGAGAAACCGCCGCTGTTAAGGAGAGACGGAGCAGCGCGCGGAGCGTTTCCTAATGCAGCGCTTTCATTAACACGAGCTTCAGATTGGACGGTCAGCGTGAGCTCGCGCATGATTAGACTTCAGCTAGACTGCCGATTGGTCCGATAACACGTCAAAGCGCTCAGGTGAGATCACTGGTTTATACCCTTTATCATCGCGCGTTTATCAGAAAGCTAAAGAAATGGTCTCAAAAAACGCTTTCGATGATGCTGCACTGAATTCTGGTGACGGGAAATGCACGTCGTGCCAACCTCGCTACGCTCTTCCTGATGGACACGGATAGCTGTTTTACATGGACACACAGTGACGGAGGGCCCTAGACGGGATACGGAGACAGTTGGACATGGTGTCTCGTGCACCAAATCACATTTGTTAACCAAATGTGTGTGTGTGTGTGTGTGTGTGTGTGTCTGCGATGACGGAAATGTCACCATGTTCTCTGGATCTGTACAGAAAAGACAAGCGTTTGTTTGGAATTCCTGCTGGAAAATAAAACAGGTGTTGTTTTTGGCTCCGTTCACGACTCCTAGTTAGTGTAGGATGTAGTAGAGGAGAGCAGGAGGGGCGGTTCAGGACAGAGCCGGTGTGTCCCTGGTAACGGTGGTTAATACAGGTTCATTTTGTGTCTAGGGCCAAATGTGTGTGTGTGTGTGTGTGTGTGCACCTGTCTCACCTGCTCCCCGTGTCTGTTTATCTCTCTAGGTGTTTCTGCGTCTTCAGGAATAAATGTTAGAAATGCTCCAGACATGCCCTTGTTTAAGGCTTTACTAAAGGTTGGGTCAGTTAAACCCTCCTGATGCTAATGTTGTTTGCCCAAGGGGAGGTTAATTTGTAGCCATAGCTGCGGCCTTGTGTAAAGGGCACGAACAGAACATTTTGGCTTTCCAGTAGCAAAGCTTATCCCCCTTTAATCTTTCCAGTCGTAGACAGAAATCCTGTTGGTGACCTAAACTCAAACCTGCCTGCTTTCTCAGAGTCAACAGAAAAAAAGGAGATGGTGTTGCTTGTAGGAGTGTCTAGTATTTAATTATATAATACTCAGCTGTAAGAAGTTATAAGCGTCCGCTTAGAACTCTGTGAGAACTTTACAAGCAACGCTTCATTACCAGTAAACCATAAAAGAGGTGGATATGGTCTGAACAAGCTACACGGCTTGAGTAAGCCGGTGTGCTGTCAAATTGTACCGTCTTGTCAGAAAAGAAATCCCACCGTCACGTGAGGCTCTATAGATTTGTAACCCTACCGTGTTGAAAAATACAAAATGCAAAAGTACTATGGCCGTAAGTGGAGCATTTTTGTTACTTCATTAGAAGTATATTTATTGTAGAATTTAGGGGTAGCATATTCTGATGGACAAATATCCCCATCAAATAATAGTTATGGGAAACAATTAACAAAATAAATAAAAACAGGTCCCAAGCTTCGCATGCACAAAACTGTTAAATAGCAAAAAAAAAAAGTATATGTAGCACGGATTGGCAGAACGTTCTAACGTTCTTCTGCATTCGCCATTCACTCAAGAGCTCTTGTCTCTCCGCCAGCCTTATCATCTCACTGTAAGTGCGAATTCATTAAAGGTTATTTCATCCATCCAGTGCTCTGCTGATAAACCCTTTTGCTCATCCTCTGATATCCAGTCCAGTCCTGCCTCATGCCCGCTATTCTAATAGGCATAAAGTCTGAAGTCTTTAAAGGTGATGATGTCTCGTCTTGCTCCACTTGGGGATCTCGGTGCTACCTGAGAGTCTCACAAAGTGATCATCGATGACGCAGCATGTCGAATAGGAATAGTAATCACCGATCACCTCCTGATAGAATATTATCACGATACCCGGGTGCCAATTCACATTGCGATTCTATAAGTATCAAAATCTTGTATCTCGATACGAACTTCAAGTACAATAGTTTATCTTTTAACTTATAATTAAATTAAACAAAAAAGCAATTTTTACTGATCAGCACATATGTTTCATCTACCATACTTTTTTTTTTGTTTAGTTTTTTTTAATTTCCTCACGATTTTCTCCCTACCACACAAGGTGTTTCCTATCTGTACTGTAGGTTTATAAAGAAACTGCAACACATTACCTCCTCAAATGCCTCAAATAAGTGTTTTTTTAAACTAATTCGCTCACAGAGTTTGGAGAAAAAATGCAGATCGGAGGCTTTTAACATGCACCATTTTTGATAATGTAACGCCATGACATTACGTTTATGTTGCGCCACTCGGAAGCTTCTGCACTCAGTACGGAAACGTTTATGTCACCGGTCAAAACCAATCAAACTGAAAACCAGTTTGGTCACTGGCCGATTGACTGGTTCATCTCTACCATAAATGTGAAAATGGTTGATCATCTCTAATATACAGTAGAAGCTATGTAGTTTCCCTGTTTCCTGTCGCTTCTTCATGGAATCACATTTCATGAGGGTCTAGCCAAATTCCCAGTCCTAAACTCATATTTAAATGAGCTTTCTTCATTTTAATCTTCCCCTTACAGATGAGAAAACGCATGCACAGGTTCTGCTTTAGGTTTACTATTTTTACAGAAAACAAAAGCAATTGATGCACTTGTTAACAGGACATGCCGTGGTGTGGTGTGGGTTGCTAGCTGCTAAGACGGATAGGGATGTAAATGAAATGATGTTTACTATGTAGGCTATTTAAAGTTTATTAGTGGTCAAAGATCATTGCTTCAGAGATCATGAATTCTAACCTCTAGCCATTATAATAATAATTTCTTTCTTTATGTCTTTCTTTCTCCTGCCTTTATCTCCTGTTCCCTAATGCATGTCTTTTATTTTTCTGTTTGTCCTGTCCTGTCCTTCAGTGACGCTTCAGCATGACAGACAGTATCATGAGCAAAGCGGCCACAATGGAGATCCCTATCAACAGTAATGGGGACAGCAGAACTCTGGGCGAGGACGATGGCCTTGAACAGGTAAGAGCAGCCCTGTTTCACTCTCGTACCTGTCTTTTTTTTTTGCTTTTTTGAAATTCAGATGCTACTGTTGATGGAGCACTTTCACAGAGGTCATGTAACGGTGATAAGTTTGTGGTATTTAAAGTTGTGAGAGTGAGGCCACGTGTTTGTGTTCTGTTCACCTTTATGGCCTGAGAGAAAATCTTCAGTTAGCAGGTGGATCAAACATTGAGTTCCTGCACACAAATCACACGTTTGTGTGTACGTGAGCACACGTGTGATTTGTGTGTGTAATCTTACACAAGAGCGACTGTTGGAATGCCAGTATCTGGTATCAGGCTAGTTTCGGTCTTCCGAGATAAAACAGCACACTGTGGCAGTAACTTAAGGAGGTAATCGCTTCTAATAGGGCTAACCGAAGGAAGATGTTATAAATTGTATGTTTTTTCCTGCTCGGGTTAAGTGAATATAAATATGCTGATATGGCAGACACGGGAAATGCTGCTCAGTAAACAAAAGGTGAAGTGGCCGCATTGTGTAGTGACACGCCCAAAAGAAACGATTGTGCAAGGCCTTTAGTTCCGGGAGAGGAACGCTCGGTAAACAGTGCTGTGTTTGCTTTAAGAACAAGTAAATTTACTTGAGAAGCTAGTTAGAGTTTCATGACTCTGACTTTAATATGTTAAGGTGTTCACGTTAAAGTTTTTTTCTTGTATAGTGCTGCGATTTAAACCAGCTTATGGAGTTGCCCTGTTCGTTAGGGGAACAGTTATTTTGGCACGTTTTTACGGTTTACATTACATGAAGCCAGAGGCAGTTTAATCAGTTCCCCTGGGGTGCTTTAAGAAATGTAATGTGTTCACTTGCTGGCTGTCAAGCCAGGCGTTATACTGTAAATGCTAGGCTGGTTTAGGCCGAGACAGATGGAATTTCGTCTGCGCGGAGATTAAACCTGTGTGTAAATGATGGGCTCTCATTACTCGATCATTGAGGCAAATATCATGAACATATTTCTTAGTTTTCACAATCTAGAAGAAATGTGACACTCAGCATGTTTTCTGTGCCTTATAGCATGATGGCACATACTAGAAATAGTCAGTCTATCATATACATGCACGTGCACACACACACAGTCAACTAATACATTTAAATATCTCTTTAAATAAAGCTGACTGACATAATAGGGATGCCTGTTGTGAGTAGACTGGCCACCTCACAGCTCCAGGACCTCCAGTTTGACCTCCTGGGGCAATGTCTGCAGAGCTACAGTATGCATGTTCTCCATGTTGGTTTCCTTTGCGTTTACACTTTGCTCCCACCTTCAGATAAAACATGTGGATTGCCCTTAGGTGTGAATGTGTGCCATCTAATCCAGTGAGTCCTGGGATTGAATCAGTGGAGCACCTTGGATTTGACCAGGATAAGGCTTTTGTTTCAAAAGTCCCTGTTTCAAAAGGATAAGATGATTGGCCTGAATCTAGCACAGAAAACTTAAGGGTTTAAAATGACTGAAATGGGGTTAAGAACTGTCCTAAACATTATCACAAACTAGAAGGATAGTGCTGAACCATCAATGCTGTGGAGAAATGTGGTTGGAAGGAAATGAAGATCACATGAATGCTTGGTAAAGTTATGTTTAATAGTCAAAGTTAGAGCATTTCCAGCTGCACAATATGACAAGACCGGATTGGAAAGCTCACAGGATTTGGACTGAACGGCTGTGTGGCCATAAGAAGCCCACTTGTTAGTGAGACTAATCAGAAATCAGGGCTTCAATTTGCTAAGGAGCATAAAGCAATTGTGGAGCAATGGTAAAAGGGCTCATGGTCTGAAGAGTTCAAATAGACCCTTTTCTTGAGTGATCAGGGTAAATAAAGTGATGCACCATCATGCATTGTGCCGAGATGGAGAGAGAGGGAGATTTGAGACACAGATGGATAAAAATAATTTTGGGGTGGATTCCAAGAACCAATCATTGATCATCAGTAGGATGCTGTTCTGTTGCCGTCATTTTCTTTTGTCTCTCAGTTCTGCTGAAAATCACCGTTGCCTCAGATTCCCAGATCATTGCTGTGTGATTTTATTTATTGGTTGATTCATTTGTTTATTTATTCCTGCCTTATGCTTGCTATTCCAAATCAAGTTTTTCCTAAACATGCATTCTTTTGCTTGTAAAATAACATTGTTTTGGGCTCACTGGTGCCAGTCATTCAAAATACCTGGCACACAGTCCTGCATGAAGGGGATTTATGAATCAATTAGGAATCTTATTACTTTTATCTCTTACTATTTTGTTCATTTCTGAGATTATTTAATCATATGTCATGGCACTGTTGATTTTTTTTTGTTCATGTGCACTTGTTTTTGTTTCTGCATTGTTCATTTCTTTTTCTGTATGTCTTTCTGTCATCCACTCATGTCTGCAGGCTGCAAAGGTACAGTGGGGCCTAAATGAGAAGGTAGGGCGTCCTCCAGACCAAAGGGTGAGGAGCGCACTGGTGGAGGGGTCAGAGCCCACATAGGCTCGATCTTTGTGTGTGTGTGTGTGTGTGTGTGTGTGTGTGTGTGTGTGTGTGTTTGTGTGTGTGAGACCCTGTATTTCTTTTTGGCCCCTAATTTCAACAAGAGTAACAGGATGCCTTTTAAAATTCATAAGAGGGCCATATGAGTGCTCCTCAACCTATTTCATTTAGTCTCTTCTGTAGCCAGTCACAGGACTGTAAAAAGACAAAGTGCAGAAAAGATTTGATGATTGCGCTTTTTGTGCTCTGTTACATAAAACCGTCAACCTAGCCTCCGTGTCTTCAGTTGTGAGAAGACGATTGTCCAACCAGTTACACAAAATCGATAAAAAGAACACAAAATCCTAGCTAGTGTATAGCTCTATCTGTAGCAAAATCTCTGGCAGTGGTCACTAATACACACGATACAGTTCCTGAGGTTAAAAAAAAAGAAAATAAATAATATTAAAGGACACAAAGTACCGTGTAATTTACTTGACATTCTAACATATGCAACAGAATGATATCTTTAATTTTTGCAAAAATGGCCGGTGACCAAGTGGTTTGTTTCATATCTGAGGTCCATTCTTTTCTGATAACGTCAAGTCTTGAAGTGGTTTATAGTGCTATACTTGTAGCACTATGCAAATTACTGTTTTGTATGGTTTTTATTAAAATAAAACAGACAATCTTTCATAGTTGTATTTATCTTTTTTATATTTATCTTTTATTTCATAGTTCTATATTTAATCCGGCAATGTTGTTGGATGTCTATAAATAAGATATCCTTATTGCTTGCTTTGTAGCAGCTACTGTATAAAGAGGTGTTTATACCACCGTCCCCTCTCTCTCTCTCTCTCTCTCTCTCTCTCTCTCTTAAAGTTAATAAGATGAACATACAGTTTCACAGGTTACTTGGAAACTTAAATAAAAATTATCCAGGATCTTGTGACCAATCAGAGTTAATCATTTGATAGCACTGTGGTGGACTTGCAGATTCACAGTTCTGCAAAAAAAAATCTCCATAGTCCAGTGCAGATACTTTCCTGACCAAAAGTAGAAATAAAAAAATAAAACACAATGAAATCTGTGTCAAGTAGAGAAGCAGGATGGGTCATTGCTTATAAAGACAGGCACAGAGAACAGCTATAATTAAACCGACGCCAAACACGCACTGTTTGGTCTGCCCTGGTGATTTCGGGTCAGGAAATACCTTTTAAAAACGCTTTTTTCCTCCCCCCCCCCACCATTTCACTCGTCACTCCCTTAATCAGAATGAAGGCCTGTGCACTCGATTTGAACCCGTATCTTCAAACAAAAGATAGCACCTAGCACATCAGAAAGAAAAACTGTGAAAGAGTTTATTTTATATTAAATGGAATAACTTAAAACTAGCAGTTTGGGCGTGATCATCAGATCTTTTCGAAATAATGGTCAAATAAAAAAACAATTATTCATTCCATACATCAGTTTTGAAAAGCATCCTGCTATTTAACCTGAACTTGTAAAGCTGCTGTAGGCAATGTTTGCAATTTAAACTACGCACTAGAATTATTCACTGAAGAACCAGAATGCTGAGCCTCCTCCCCCAACGTGAAGACATGACACGGAGGGGAAAAATGGGTGGACGTCACTAGAGCTGTGTGATTTCACACATTATCCAGGTTCACCTTTTGTTGGTCGATTCAGTTAACTGAATCGATAGGCCAGTTATTGATTCATAATATATAACCATATTTTAAATCATGCGGGGTGTAAAGTCAAACCGGGACATTTGATTGTGCAGAATAACAGAACATGGTTATGAGAGTAAACACTAAAGTGTGAGAGCTACACTAAAGCACTTATTTCAGCATATCATTAGTGCTTGTTATCAAGGTAGAAAGTTTTCGTAGTACGCCAGGGCTATAATCGGACAGTCTGCTTCACATCTGAAACTCTGGCCTCCCAGGAACTCCTTCGATGGCCCAAACATGTGTAAATGGCTTGGCTTGAGGTCAGGACTATATGGGGGATGTGGCAGTTACTCAGTTAATGTGCAAGTGGTGTTAATGAATGATTGATTGATTGTGTGTATGGTGTGCACAGACAGCTGCGTCTCTTACTCAAGTTGGCAAAAAGTTCAGGGGTCAGGGGTGTAGCTCAGTGGTTAAGGCATTGGACTGTGATCACCAAGTTACCTCTGTTGGGCCCCTGAACAAGGCCCTTAACTCTCAACTGCTCAGATGAATAATGAGATAAAAATGTAAGTCGCTCTGGATAAGGGCATCTGCCAAATGCCATAATGTAAATGTAAGTTATCCATAGATTTTCAATGATGTTCATCTTCACAGAAAAAACACTCCATTCAAAGATTTTATGGCGGCAAAAATTTTCTCCACCGTACTGTGCTGATAGTCTTCTCTAAATGTCAATCGGTTTTATGCCTTCATTCACAAGAACGTCCAGGTTTGACTTGAACGCCCCCTCATATTTGGGTAGAATGTTCAATCGTGTAAAACTGACTGATTCCTTAAAAAAATTACCACAGCTTTTGCTGGAAACTGCTTGCACCCAGAGCAAATACTACTTCTTTTGAATTTGTGAGCAGTTGGTGCAATACCGCCACCTACTGGACCGGAGTGTGGAGCAGTAGATTGGCAGGGAGAAAGATTAGACATGACATTTAAACAATCAATACCTCAAGTTGTAGACCATTTCTATGTTGATTAAACACTTTTAAGAGTTTCCTATAAAACCCACTTAAGTACGAAATGCAGCTGCTTTAGAAAAATTAGACAGTAAACGTTAGAACTATTGAATGACGTTGAATTATGTATCACAATGGCCAAAAATGGAATCGACAGTCTACAGCTGTAGCTGTCAATACTGTAGGTAATGTTACTGTCTGTCTAACAAACGTCTAGCTGATAATTACAAACAAATATTTGGCTTAAGTCCTGGAGAATTACCAGGAACATCCATATCTGAATATAATCACAAGTTAGATGGTAAAAATTGCTTACAGCAGCTTTATCCAACAGCTAAACCTTAGAGAAACCTTTTTGTTTTTGGGGATCTTGTCGGGTATGTTAAGGACATACTGATGGTTCCAGTGGATTTTATTTTGACCTCATAACCACGTGTGTCCCTATAAAACTAATACATGTTACTAATCTACTGTCACTCTGACATCTTGCCAGTGCACTAAAAGCATACATTTGCTGTTTAGTGTTTTAGAAGGAATGTTCTGCTCGCTGCAGCAGTGATGTACAGCATGCTGATGTCTATCGATAATGTGAAGCGGCTGCATGCTGTATCTTACTGCTGCATGTACCTGCAGTGAGGCTTACATGCCCTTGTTTGGTTCAAAGAAGCGATTATCCTGCTCTGTGGGAGGGCAGCATTAAAACTTTTTGCATGAGATGCACATTACTGTAAATGTGGTAATGTAGTGACAGCACAAATCACAGTTTGTGACTGTTTGGGGTTATTCATGAAACACTTTTAGTGATGTGCTCGACCTGGCTACATGGGGCAGCGGTGGCTCAAATGGTTGAGACTCTGGCTTACTGATCGGAAGGTCGGGGTTCAAGTCCTATAACCACCAAGCTGGCACTGTTGAGCCCAGGAGCGAGCAAGGCCCTTAACCCTGTCTGCTCCAAGTGTGCTGTATCCTGACTGACCCTGTATTCTGCCCCCAGCTTTCTAATCAGGATGTAAAAAAAATATATATATATATATAATTTCACTGTTCTGTACAGTAGATGTGACCAATAAGGTAATCTTAATTAATATTAATTCTTAAAATTTGTTTAATGGTCTGAAATTCTTTTTGTAAGTGGTTTCCTAACACTCACCTAACACAAACTTATTGTCCTCATCCACTGTAGGCTATAAGATGACCCTTTAGCAAAATTGCAAGAATTAAATACCACAGACAAGGTAATTATTTTGTCTCTGTGTGTGTATGTGTCTAGGATTTGCAGCAGGTAATGGTATCTGGACCTAACCTCAATGAGACCAGCATTGTATCCGGTGGCTATGGAGGCACAGCGGAAGGCATCATTCCCACTAGCTCTATCAAAGGTATCAATCCTTTTGTCCATCCGTCCGTCTGTCTGTCTGTCTGTCTGTCTGTCTGTCTGTCTGTCTCTCTATCTCTCTCTATCTCTCACTCACTGGGAGTTTCAGATTGGGGTTGAAGCTTTCCTAGACATGATGCTGCACTGAACGTCAATCAAATCTTGCATTATGTGTTCTAAATCCAAATTGCAGCTAGACAGCTCGCCCTGAAGACAAGCCAAGGCTGGATCTTTCTCCAGAAGGTCCATCTACACTGCTCTCTTTCTGTCACATACACACACACACTCAACATGTTGTCTCTTGTGCTCTCTCACTCTTTGAGGATCTCTCTTGTTCCAACGTTATCTGGATGTCAGACACCTTTTTCCTAACAGGTCTGTTCTACCTATTATTCTCTTTACTGGTCCTTCTTTATTTGAAGATTGGCCTGCAAAAAAAGTCTGTCAGAGCAATTAAGAGTGCATTAATCAATACTAATACTAATATTACACTGCTAATACTACACTGCCACTTGCTTTCATTTTCAGCAGATTTTCTATTATTTTTCACTGTTGAATGTTTTATTTCTTGGTATGCGTGAAAGTGGAGGATTTCTTTAGGTTCCTGTAGGTCTTTTACTGGTGCTACAGACACTTTATTAATCCCGAAGGAAATACCGTATAGTACATGCTCATCAGATTGGGGATATATCAAAATTTATGCAAACAAATTTTTAGAAGCTAAAATGAACTAATTTGATGGTGAACCCGCGTAGCTAGGCTGATGTAAGCTGGAGCCAAGTGTAATAGAAACTTTGTTAGCTGTGTAATGTAATGTAGCTAGCATTATCTGATAATAACGACTGAACGCTGACTGCCGGCTGCAGTGACTTAACTCTTAACTGGTCTCTGTATCGATGGCATCTGATGTAATTTTGATGGGCAGGGAATGAAAAACAGTCAGAGATTTAATTTGTTTGGCTGTTAAAGTTTCTTGTCCGTTTAAAGAAGTAGCCTTTATTATCATTTTACAGATTACAACGAAATTAGGAATTGGCTTTGGATGTTCATTAACTAACATTTGCTAACTCTGGCCAGCTAAGCTATGTTATGCATTTCCTTGTGAAATTAATAGACATAACACTGGACAGCCTTGGTGGCTGGTGGAAAAAAATTAGTAGGAGGGTCTGTGTCACGTTGATTAAATACAAGTATGCTTTATAAAGAAAGAGAAAAATGTACTAATGTTTAAAGCTCATTCCACTGCAGATACAATGCATTGTGCTTATTTCAGATTATTACTCACAAATCTTAAAGTACTATTGTAGGAAACGGACAAGGCTTAGGCTGACACAGTCTCATACAGTTACACACAGTGTCCACAAGAGGGCCAATCCTGTGACCGTCATCAGATTATGCAGTGTCATCTTTAGTCAGCTAGCTTGACACAGCTCTCCATACGTGTCCTGGTGTTCTCATATAT
>QMIH01000092.1:1187144-1204670 GCA_003987875.1 Clarias batrachus
TTTTTTACAGTTGCTTCCTATCAAACCGTCCCATAGCTGTCCTTGCTTGTTCTTTCTTTTGAAAAAAAACATGATCGAGTTGCTCTGAGAGGAGGTAATGTTAGCAATATTGATTGTCAACCCCTCTACCTTGCTACTTCCGCAAATTGTAGCACGTTACATATGATGGAAGCGTGTTTGTGTGAGCTCTCCTATAAACCATATAGAATCCACTGCAGTGCCTAATGTTGGGGGAAAAAAGAAACTTCATATGACCGTCTATGAGAACTCTGTCAGTTTTACTTCACAGAAAAATGAACACTGATTGCATCGTATTCTAAAATATTTTAAAAATCCTTGCCTTATCCCTTTGATGGATAAGGTCTGTATTGTCTGATCATCCTATGGAACAAACCGCCAAGTTTCAGAAAATACTGCTAAATTTCTTCAGTTGTTTTATGTACGTTATAAGCTGCATCCAATAATGAGAGAACGTTCATTATAAAACGTTCATGAACATACGCCAGCTGAACGATCTGATGAATTGTTGCTCTCTCAGGATTGACTGCAGTCTTGATGTACAGCCACATGGGCTCCTTGAATAAGACAAGCAGGGACAGCAGAGGAGGGAATGTATCACAGGATTAAAAATTGCTGCACGTCTTTTTGATGTTTTGTGGGGACGGTTGCCAATGGAGGAAAAACTAGTCGCGAAGTAAAATCTTTAGGTGCATTGGCAACCAGTTCAGTCGCCATCTGCTGGAGCCCTGAAAGTTTTTTGTTTTGGTTTTATTTCTTTGGTTTTGATGATCCCATTTCAGATTTATTCCCTGCTTTGCTGTTATAATAACCTTCGATTTTCTTCATCTTTCACTTTTTCTTCTTCAGCCACAGGAGTATTATTATAGTCAGGCACTCAATCTAGGTGAAAGGACCTGGCATACAGTCGGCCGTACAGTTCATTTCTAAGTGGGGTTGAGGTCATGACTCTGTGCAGTCTATATGCTGTAAGCTCTTCCAATTTAGTAAGAATCCCTCTGTGATTAATAAAGTTCTTCGAATCTTGAATCAGTCTTGGCAAACCCGTCTTCATGGACTTTGGAACTTTGGACTGATTCGTGCATCCCACTTCCAATGGAGGGAAATGGTAAAATGGCACACAAACACATTTTGTTACATGTTGTGCTTCCAAGTTTGTGAGAACAGTTAGGCGATTTGGTATGTACAGTATGGTGTGGAGATTTTTCTCTACAATTTTAAATCAATTTCAATCATCATTACCTACGGGGAATAGTGGCAAAGTGGTTAGCACGGTCTCCTCGCAGCTCCGGAGTCTGGGTTTGATTCCCACCTCAGGTCTGTGTGTCTGTTTTTTTTGTAGTCTGCAGATTCTCCCTGTGGTTGGTGGGTGTCCTCCGGTTACTTCGGTTTCCTCCCACAGTCCAAATACATGCAGATTAGGTTGATTGGCTTTCCTAAAATGCTCATAGTGTGTAAGTGTGTGCGTGCGTGCACCTTGCGACGGACTGACACCCAGTCCAGGGTGTACCCTACCCTGAGCCCCTAAGGCGCCTGGGATAGGCTCTAGGCCCCTGTATACAGGATAAAGTGGTATAGACAATGAGATGAGGAGATGAATTGCCTAAAGAAAGATGTTCCTGGTTTGAAAGATGGCTCCCTAGCTAATTCAGTCACGTTAGATACAAACGTTTACCAAGAATGAAATCAAGTGACGTGGCTGAGAAACTGTGAGAAGTTGAAATTCCCCCTATTGTTATAGTTTTTGAATGAAAGTTTAGTTCTTCTCCAGCAGCCAGCATTGTTTTTCAGTGTTTGGGGGTATTTCCATGGAGCTAATTAACCAAAACACAAACAAACACAGAAGTTTCAGTCTACAACACCCAATTCTGGTTCAAATTCAAATGTTCATTTCTGCAGTTAGGTGCAGATATAACGGTATTGTGCTGGGATAAAAATAGCTTGCAAACTGATCTGGGAATGACCATCAGCAGAGACAATGTGATAGCAGCTTCTGGCTCCCTCTTGTGGCTGAGTTTGTCAGCGCATTCTGTCTCTCTCCTCTCTCAGGCCCTGCTATTCACCTCAACACTGACTTTATGGGCAACAGACGCATCCCAGTCGATGGACAAGGTTACAGCTTCACTCCGTCAGTCTTTCTGCCTCTCCTCCTCTTACTGTCACATTCTTGCCCAGTCTGAAGATGGGTTTTAAGGCCTTTGTTCTTTTACTCATTCAATTCTATAGGTTGGGAATTCTGGATGGATGGAATCGCTGTTCTTTTTATTCTCTCCTCTAGGTTTTAGAGTCTGCTAAACTGCACATTTTCTTTTTTTTTTTTCCTTTGCCAGGCTTCAGATTCACTTTTCAGGAGCACCAAGTAATCATCCAAGAGAGCAACATTAATTACTTACCCCATCAAGCTTAATCGCTCATAAGCATCTCATTTATAAAAAAATTGTATTGGAAGATGTGATTAGAGGCACAGATATGCATATGTTATTGCATATGATAATTGACAAAACTGGTTACAAAATTTATTGTACACAGCTCTTTACTCTTTTCTCAACACTATTCTTTTTAATAACAATGAAAATCTTGTATTGTACACTAATACAATAAGTTCTTTTGTCAAATTAATTTCTAAAATGTATTTTCACTTTAATAAAATTATTAAATGGGATGTTTAATATTTGGTTTATTTTAGTGCTTAAAATGTCTGTTTTATGCAAAACCCAAAACTAAAGGCATTAAAACGGAGATATAAAAATGTACTAAAAATGCTGTTTAGGATAATATTGATGGTGCCAGTCGTATTGTCGAGACATACTGTAGTTTGGAGGAAGCGTACAAATGTTACAGTCTTAATACACAATAATTCACTGGAACACATCTAGATAGATTAGCATACACTCTCACATAGTGGGTCACTTTCATAATGCACAATTGTGCCAGGTTAAACCATTATTAAACTCTGAGATAAATGTTTTAAAGGTGGCATTAATGCATGATCAGTAGAGATTGGAATCACCAGTCACCACTCGATGCAATATTAACACCATATCTAGGAGTTGATTCGATTTGTGTTGCAATTCTGTAAGTATTAAAATTTTATAAATATTCCGATCTAATAATACACTTTTCCCCCCCATCTTGTTACAATTTTAAGACTTTGAACCTTTATAAAAAGTTAAAAGGTTTTCTGCCTTAGCCTCACAACCATCTGAAACACCAAATTGAGCAGCACGCATTTTTGTCATCCACCTCAACTGTTATGTCTAAAAAAATAAATAAATAACTTGTGCAAAAATAATTCATGCAAATAATTCTCTCCTACCACACAGAATTGTTTAGAATGTACCATCTGTAGGATTATTAAGAACTGGTGACATTTTACCGCCTCAAATGCCTCTCAAAACTACTCGACAATGAGCACATGGCCTCAGCGCTTGCAATTTTCAAGGCTAATTTGCACCCATGGTGTTTTGAGTCTGGTGTAAGTGTGTATAACAAGTGGGTTTCGAAACTAATTCGCTTACACAGATTAGATTAAAAGGCTAATCAGATGCTTTTTAACATGCACAACGTTTTATTAAGCTAATTAAGCAATATAAATGTCACCACTAAAATTTTAATTAAAGATTTTGGATTCAGTGTGACAATACATGAATCACCACACAAAAGAATCGTGATTCCCAACTGAATCGAATTCCCCCCCCCCCCTATCTCTAATGATCAGTCACAATTTCAAGGGTGCAATGTTTAACTTAATTCTGTATTCATATTTTCATCTTCTCTTCATGATCATTTTTTTCCTTTTTCTCCTCCCTTTTTCTTCTTTCCTATCATCATCCCATCACACACCCATCACCTTCCCCTTGTCCTTCATATCACTCATGGAACCATGTTACATATGTATAAATGTAACAATGAATCCTCCCCCTTCATGCAATTACTCCCTTTCTCCGATTTCCCGTTATGGTCCTAACTGCTCATCCACACCCCTTACTTTAACCCCATATCATGGCCCCCCCCCCTCCAGACCTACGAATGAAGTGCAGGGGTGTTAGCATTGGCCCAAGCCACTCTGCTGCCATCCGGATAGCCAGCCAATCAGACGACTTCCCCGGTTTCCCAGGTACCCCGGGATTTTTTCCCCCCCTCATTGTGATCGCTTGCAAGTCATCACATTTTCATTCACTTTCACTCGCTCCTCTTTCTTCTTTCACCTACCGACATTCTGTAGTACAGTGATCAGTTCTCCTTCTCCGCTGCAGTGGTGGATAGGTTTAAATAGGAACGCACAATCTTCTGTCTTTTTGTTCGGTTAAAGATCGGGTGTGAGGTTTGTTAGCTTATGAGACCTGAAATCAGTGGCGATATAGCTTGAGCATTGCTTTGCCTTTGTGTATGCTAGGATCCAGCATGCACCACAGCAACAGTTCGAACATGATGGCAGAGGAGGCCATGAGAGGTGTCGCTGTGGAGAAGTTTGACATGATGAAGAAATGGAGCCTCAACACTTATAAGGTATGAGTCTTTTTTAAGTCAAAAGTTGTTATTGTTATTATTATTATCAATATTATCACTATTATTATTATTAATAATAATAATAATAATAATCCAGCGGTGCAAAGACGTGCTCCAGCTCTCCAGTGCTCCAGCGGTGCAAGGAGGTGCGGTGTATGCTGATTTCCTTGTAGTGCAAAATAGTGTGTGTTTGTGTGTGTGTCTTTGTGCCTTTTAGTGGCTCGCACTAGAGCGGTGCGATTAAATAAGTTATACAATTTAATCAATCTTCTGTTGGTCATGTCGATTAATTTCATCGATGGGTGAGTTTCAGATTTAAATTCGATTCACACTATATAAATTATTTCAGTAAACTTGGAAATGTTAATCGGCCTAAAAGATTTGCTGAATTTATTGCTGAAAATACAAACTACTTGCAGTAATTGCAGAGTATTCTTATAAAATAATAAAATCCTCTGTTATACTTTGAAATGAATGTAAAATCCTCAATTTTTGCAGTTGTTTGTTTGTTTGTTTTCAATAAGACTAAGCATTTTTTTTTTTTTAGTTTCGAGAATGTTGACCACCTTCAAGCTCTGGCACAACAATGTACAGTAATATGCCAAAGATTTACATTAAATCGGGGTACAATATGTATGGCACCAGGCTTAGGGAATGTAAAAAAAAATTAAAGGGCCTTTCGATTCATTCTTGTTTTTAAATCCTTATTTCTCTTCTTTTGAGTTTATGGTCACTTGAAGGGTGCAATACCACCACCTATTAGATGGGGGTGGAGCAAAAGTCTTGTGCGCTTTGCACAAGACAAGATTTGTAAACAATCTTATTGAATCTGATTTATTAAAAAAAAATGAATAACAATGGGCAAAAAGTGAATCAGATTGATGTAACAGCATACCTACAGTATGATTCACAGTTCTATTTGGTACCAAATCCGGGGTGTATCCTGCCTTGTGCCTGGAGGTCCCTAAGACAGATGCCAGTCTCCTCTATTTTCATGGTGTTACCCTTAAAGTCTAAAAGCAAATTTCAGATATGTCAACAGATTTAAAACAAATAAAAAATAAAAAAAAACCAACAACATGAGTAGTAGTAAGAAAAAAAATATTTTCGGGAATTCACAAAGCAAATCGTGTCATCTGTGTAATTTCTGAGATAATGTGACTATGCCAGATCAATTAATCTGCTACAAGTAAACGCACATAAAGCTTTCGTACTATTACTCACGTATATAAACACACATGCACACACACGCACACGCACTTAAGAGAGTGATACTAGTCCTCACATGTTGATCTTGGGTCCATTTTGTTTTAATGCATGTTCAGATGGAATAGCAGTCTGCACATTACTGAAAAAAAAGCTCATCTCTATGGTTTGTTTCTATGGAACTTCTATCTGCACAAACATTCTGGGAATAGTCTTCACAAAGTTAGTGGGTGTGAATAGATCAGATATGGGCAGAGTCATAACACTGGGAAATGAAATTACAAATATGGCAGTGGAGAGCTTAAAACGAAAAACATTTGTCTACGTTAAATTTAGAAATTTGACATAATTTGTGTTCGACGACAGAATGGATAATTAAGCTTTATAGCAGGATGTCGTTGACATTTTAACACTAATTAAACTGCACCGATCAGCAATAGCATTAACACCATGTATTATTATTGTAATTATCTTGAAAACTCACTTAATATAATACAAATAGCTCAGAATGCTTAAGGATGGTAGTTATTCAGTTCTAAACAAGTGTAGTAAATAGTGACATTGGAGAACTTGAATGAGCTTTTAGAAGAGATCATCTTATTTATGTGCCTCTCAAGCACTTTGTAAGCAGAATCAGGTGGAATGAAATGAAATGTTTAATAGAATTTGATTAGACTTGAGATTTGTTTGCACATTTGGTAGAATCCCCATCGCTTGTTTTCTGCATGACTGCAACTCTCGCCTCCTCACTTCAGTGATAAAGAACTGGTTTTATTATAACCACCAACAATCATTATCACCTCCTTACATCAGTAATACTGATTGGTCATTAGTGATAATAATAATAACAGTTTTTTGGTTTCTTTTGATTTTCGAAGGTGTTAAAATGTTACTACTAATTCATGATAAAACAAAGGTCCTCAAAAACATTCTAGAGAAAAACATCACTTGTCAAGGTTGTTTTACAGCTATATTGAAAGAGTTTCATTTGCATTTTTATAGACATTCTTATCTAAAATTATGTACAGAAGAGCTTTTAGTCTCCATCAAACGTGTCCTCGTGCTATATATACTGTGTGTGTGTGTGTGTGTGTGTGTATATATATATATATATATATATATATGCTTGTGTGTGTATAGGTGCATTGCACCTCCAGGGTCTGGGTTCGATTCCCGGCCAGGTTTGATTCCCGTCTCTGTGTGCATGGAGTTTCTCCCTCTGCTTGGTGGGTTACCTCCGGGTACTCTGGTTTCCTTCCACAGTCCAAAGACAATGTAGGTTAGGTCAATTGGTCAATTAGCATTCCCAAATTGGCCGTAGTGTGTGTGTGAGTGAGTGTAGTGTATGTGTGTGTGTGCGCCCTGCGATGGATTGGCACTCTATCCAGGGTGTACCCCGCCTTGTGCCCTAAGTCTCCTGGCATAGGCTCCAGGCCTCCCCGTGACACGGATTAAGCGGTATAGACGATGATCATGATGATACAGACACATACAAGTTATAGTGTGTCCAAAAAAAAAGTGCAAAAAATATATTTCCTTTTTTTCTTTTCCCTCCACTCTCTCTCTCTCTTAAGGTCTTGATACTGGCACTGACACAGTTACCAAATGTCGTTCTTCACCCACTAAAGGGTTCAATGCTATGAGTGACTTTTACTTGTGTGAAGATTGTTACTTATGAATGATGCAGATCATTCAAATAAGAAAACATTTCCTAGCATAAAGTTACACGTAGCTAGTTATGAAAGTTGAGAAAGGCACAGCCTTGAATGCAGTTTTCACAGAAACTCAACATTGACATCCGTGTGGCATAAAGGGGGTTCTGGTCGTGCGTCACATCAACAGTTACGGTCCAGTGAAATCAGTGCAGTACAATAAAGTACAGTGCAGAATTAGTTTCTAGGTTTAGAAACTAATAATAGCTTTATTTAGTTTATACAGTTTACTGAAATGTCTATGGACAAATAAACTTGCTTTCATTTTGTTGAGTTTATTCTAGTGTGGCTGTCACATTTAACCAATGTAACATGTCATCATTCTTATCAAGTCTGTGATGCTTTGGCCTCTAAGGGCCAGTGGTTAACACCAGCAGCAGGTCTGTGGGATGAAACGGAGAACTCGTCCGATAATTCTTCTGCCTTTGTTTTGCAAAAGACAAGGATTTAGTATCTGAAATGTTCCAGAAGTTCCCTTATTTTTGCTTGAACTGTTTGTTTATTGTGTGTCCCTGTCTGTCCCCTTTCAGTGCACGAAACAGATGATCTCGGAGCGATTCGGCCGCGGGTCTCGCACTGTAGATCTGGAGCTGGAGGCTCAGATTGAGGTTCTGCGAGACACCAAGCGCAAGTATGAGAACGTTCTGCGCCTGGCCCGTGCACTCACTAATCACTTCTACAGCATGGTGCAGACGCAGCACGCACTCGGAGACACGTTCGCCGACCTCAGCCAGAAATCTCCAGAGCTACGGGTGAGCTGCATTCACCACCAGCAGCCGCTGTCATTTCTGCATTCGGATATGCTGAGATTTATTTGATCAGTCAAACTGTATAATATGTACAAGTAATAGAATATAATTGAAGTAAAAGTGTATCAGAGGTTAAGTGTATACAGTAGGTTGTGCAGGATAAGTCACTTAGGATAGAATTTTTATTTGTGTTTACACTGTTGTTTTTCCTGATTATTTTATTCTTAGTATAGGTGGTGAGAATTTGCTCTTACATATAAATATGGCCCATTTGGGGAAAACGTTGCATCGTGTTTCTCTGCTTCTAGGACGAATTTGGCTACAATGCAGAAACTCAAAAACTCTTGTGTAAGAATGGGGAGACCCTGCTGGGTGCCATCAACTTTTTCGTATCCAGCATCAACACGCTGGTCAACAAGACCATGGAGGACACGCTCATGACCATCAAGATGTACGAGAATGCAAGGTACAGCGCTGCCACTCTTCTAAAATGGAATATAAATGTAGAGCTGTAAAACACTATACCATAAAATGTTTTTACAAGTGCAATTAATTTATCTGCTATTGTTATGAGTTTCTGTTGCAGTCTTGTAACTTTCTAAATGATAGTGCTTATAAAGCACATCAAAGCATGTGACCATAACTGTGGGAAGTAGCAGCACCTCCGCATCAAGTTGCCGCAATGATCTGAGTCAGTCAGACTTATGGGGGGATAAAGTGGAGAGTTATTTTTCCCTGTGGTAGGGTAAAGACTAAAGAATGCACAGGATGGTACACATCAGAGGCCAGATTCGTATTGGTGAAGTCGACGTTCCCTTTTTCACATAAGATGGGGTGTTTTAAATTAAAAAAAAAAAATTTGTATTAAATTTGTTGCATACATACATACATGCAGGCATTTTTATTAATTTTGCTCAGTGTGTCTGGCTACACAAAAGAATCATGATGCACCTGAATTTCCTCCTAGCTCTATTAAATAGTAGTAAAATCTTAAGGATGTTCCTCTGGCTATAGATGTGACGTTTTTGACTATAATGTGTAGGTGTGCTCCGATCAGGATTTTTTTAGGCCGATCACAGATATTAAAATCGGCCAATACCAATCGCGTTCTAAAACCACAATAGAAAGTATTCTATTTATTGTGTAGTTTTGTTTATTTATTTACAGTTCATAATAGTAAAATTCTAAACAGTGCTCTAATATAATTAAGATATGAGAATGTGTCATACATTTAAAACACTTAGAAGACAACATATGCATCATATTCCATTCTCTTATTATTTTCATGTAGATAAAGAAACTAAAATGGAATAGAATAGGCTATGCTCGACTAAAGAACAAATTTTTTCCATTCCTAATGATCATCTAGAGGCGCTCACTCATGCCGAAACACAGACATCAGTCGCTTTGCATTTAGCAAACCATTCATGGCTACTGATTCATAAGCAGTGAGAACAGGCATTTCTTTAAGAGACTCACTGTCAGTGCACAGGCATGGAGCGGTAAGGTAAACCCGGAGCTGGGGGCCGCTCTTTATTTCTCTCTTCTTCTTTACTATCTTGTGATATTGGCTTTAGCATTTGTTGTACTCGCTGCAGAGTAAGACTTGAAATTCTTGGGCGCTTCTGCTGCAGGTGGTTGAGTGATGGTTGACTTATAAGATTTATCTGGGGGCTTTGCGGATAACTTTTTACATTTAAATTTTTCACAGTTTGTTCTTAAGTGGCAAATAGGTTTAGTTGTATTAAATCTTTTAAAGAGTCCCCAGACTGGCAACAGCATGTTGATGTGCCTGTGGATGTATTTTGCGTTGTCACAATGGTATCAGTTGATGCGTCCAGCCATGTTGAGGTACAAAACCGATCTGTTAAAATTTAGTGATTATCGTCTGATTCTGATCGGCGGCCAATCTATTGAAATACCCTTGATTTAATATCTATTTTGTCTTAGTTTGACTTTTTGTCTTTTCCTCACAGCTGTGTTCTCTTTCAGCTTACAAAGACATGATACATACTGGCAATATAAGAAGTATTATGGTGAAGTTGTTTCCAAAAGTATCTTATTGAGAAAGAATCAAAATTTGTAATAAGTATTTAATACTTTGATATTGAAGTGTTGATGTTTGTTTTTATTTGTTATTAAATGAATAAGGATGTTTACACACAGATTTTCTAACGAGCTTTTAATGTTCACTATCGAGTTGTGTTTTTACTTGGATGATTGAAACTATACTAGACTGGCTTATGATGGTGTGAAAATTTCAAACATGGTCTCAACCAAAATATCGCTCGTTCTTTATTAAACAATAAACTGGTGTTTATAAATCTTCTTTTCTCTCATTTGCTGTCCTTTTGTGTCTAATTTATTTCCTTTGTGCAGGTTGGAGTTTGATGCTTACAGAGCCGATTTGGAGGAACTGAACATGGGACCGCGGGATGCCGTGACCATAGCGCGCATCGATGCCGCACAGCAGCAGTATCAGGTCCACAAGGACAAATACGAGCGACTGCGCAGTGACGTTTCCATCAAGCTCAAGTTCCTGGAGGAAAATAAGGTGTGTAAAACTCCTATTTAGTATTAGACTCCTAAGTCTGTGTGTTACTTATCACTTTTTTCAACAGTCATGAAATATTTTCATTATTTTTTGCAAGGTAATTAGTCATTTGCTAAGATTAGTAGCAGAATATGTTTATAGCATCATTTGGCCTTTTTAAAACTTATGAAGCAAATTATTTTAGGTCTTTACAAGGGTTTTCTAAATCAATTTTAAATAGTTTTAAAGAGTGTATTCTTGAATGCAGTCATATAATTTTTTTACGATTTAAATATTTGGTGGTTTTTAACAAGGATCAAAATACAGTATATGTGACAAAATAAAGGCTTTACTTTACTTACTTAATAATCTGACTACTAAATAATGTGGATGGAGAAAGCAAACCTCTGCTAGTATTTTAATGCACTTTATCATCATCTTAAACTACATGTAGCGACTTACTGTACATCTGTCATCTTCTGTCTGGGTGAACCTCCATATCTACGAATTTCCCCATAGTGCCAGGCTTACCGCCAATCAGTCAGTTTCTGTTGGTTTTCCACCACCAGAGCTATAAAGCAAATGAAGCTTTACTAGTGTACTAGGTAGCAAAGCATGACATGACACTGTGTACTATTCATACACACTAAATTAATGTAAATATGTAGGCCCTGAGTAGCCTTGTTCAACGTTTTGGTAAACATAATGTGAGATTAGAGACTAATGTAAAATACCTCCTCTCATTGTTTATTCTATATTTGTTCAGAAGAAATTATCTTTTTTTTTACAGTATATGCACAGTATATACATTGTAACATTGCGGGCATACTTTGTTCTTAAAATGTGCTTGTTCTTGGCTCAATTGTGATCAAGATCTGTTATCAAGATTTGTGATCAAGATATATGTACTACTTGTATTTCAAGACCTTGCTCATTTATCAAATAAATTGTGTTTTTTTTTTTTTTTTGCTCGTCTTGCTAAACACTCGCAAACCAGGTTACTTGCAATGCAAGGTTTTACTGTATACAATGAATAAATTTCAGTTCTGTTATTTAAGTGAACCAGTTCTTGGTACTTTACAACACTACTGTAATTCTTACTTAACTCATGCCTTTTTCCACTTTGTTTTTGCGTCTCTCAGGTGAAAGTGATGCACAAACAGCTTCTCCTTTTCCACAACGCAATCTCGGCCTACTTCGCTGGCAACCAACAACAGCTGGAACAGACCCTCAAGCAGTTCAACATAAAGCTCAAACCTCCCGGAGCCGACAAGCCCTCCTGGCTAGAGGAGCAGTGAATGTGTTCACGTTAACCTCGGCCCTTCTGTAGGTGATCCAGACAGAGCAGGCAATAGTATAACAAGATGCAGCCTAGCCAGTATGGCAGCAGGGTAGCGAAAGGCTTACCATCCTGTAGCTGTTGTAGGAGCCTGGGTCCCAAACTGCCTTTCCTCTCCCCACCCTTTCCTCCTCTTCTTCCTCTGCCTGACTGTCTCTTTGCTGAAATTGTGTTCGACCCTGAGAATAAACACTGCTTATATGTACTTCACCCTAAAGGCTGTTTAGCTTTTTGTTGGAACAAAAGCTTCGTGACAACTGACCAAATCCTTCAGAAATTGTGTCAATCAGAACTCTAGTAGACTTTCAACAATCCTCTTCTTCTCAACCAAACCCTCAAACCCAGTGACCACAAAAATAACCTTTTCCCTCCTTCACTTTTCTCCACATCCGACATTCTGCTTCCGAACCTGGACTTATAGATGACTGAGCACACTTGGTCCTAATTTTTCAAAGAATGACTTATTAGTCAGGTTGTAAATGACATGTAGTTTCATACGTGAATGTGCTGGGAAATTTGAGACAAGGCAAAAATGTCTGTTTTCTTAATGCAGAAGTGAAAAAAAAAGTATAATAATTGATCCCATTGGTGCAAAACCATCTTTACAAGATTGGATTTCTGATTGAGTCATGTGTTGGCTGGTGAAAATTAGTCATTAATAATTTTTTTTAGGTTAGAACCACATACCCTTGTTATTGTTTCCCTTTTTTTTTATTTCATGAAGTGTACATGTCAGATTCTCATGAAAAGAATGCTCCAGATGTTTATAATCACTGCCGGTTTACTTGCCAACACTTCATATGAACACCTCTTTAGACAAATTAGACAAGTTATAATTATTGTTATCTGTACAGTATGACTGTATACTGTGAAGCAGAAATGTCAAACCGGGACTTTTGAAGTGTGCAGAAGAACACACAACAGTGATGAGAGTAAAACTGCCCAAATTTCGCTATGCACTCCCCTGCTACACTAATGCACTTATCCCAGCGTTCCACTAGTGCTTAGGTAGAAGGTTTTCTCAGTATGCCGGGGCCATGATCAGACCACATGCTTTACATCTGAAATGCTGGCCTCCGACAATCACTCCCAGCTGGGTTCCTGTAAATGTTCAAATGGTGTTGCTGAATGATTTGTGTGTACAGTTCCCACAGACAGCTAAGTCTCTTTCACAAGTTGGTGAGAGGTTATCCGTTGATTTTCAAGGATCAGCCATTCAACTTGGCATTCAGCTGAATGTTCACGGGAACGACTGCAGTGGGCTTCGAGCCATCTCAGCCTCGCGGACATAGAGCCTTTTGCAAAATGTTAGCACCATTCAAATGTTTTACCATGACTGAGTCTCATCACTGTCCTGTGCTTGGAAGTTTTCTGTACATGTCAATCAGTTTTACACCTTCTTCATGAGAATTTTCATCCCAAGTCCCAGTTTGACTTGAACGCTCCTTGCAGTATATTGGTTAAAATATGACATCCATTTTCTTGAATTATCAAAGGTAAAGACGTATCCTTTTTAGTGCACAAAACATCATGAGCTATCCAAATAACTTGATGCTATTGACGTCATTGTGGTTTTAACATTTAATCTCATCCACTGTGAAAAATGGAAGCTGTAAGCAGACACAGCGAAGTACTGATATCCATCATATTGGCATGTACGGTTATCATCTAATTCACTCCATTAGTCTAGTGTTTTTGTTTTTTTGTGTGTGTTTTTAGCCCTAGTCCTGGAGTTCCACCCCCTCCACATTTCGTTCTTTCTCCCTCCCTTAATATGATTTGAGTCATCAGCTAAGCAACATGTCTGAACTGGGTTAAACTGTTAGAGTTTAACTAGGCGCGAAAATTCCAGTACTCCTCGAACTGGATTAAGAAACACTACCTTGCTTTAAAATAATATAAATTTTGTTTTGTTTTAATATTACTAATATCCAAAGTAAAAAAGAAATTCTTGTCTTTAGACCATTTTCAGCATTGTTCATTCTCAACACTTCCACGTTAAGCTCCCAGGACACTTGCCAGTCTGTGGGTGTTTTGTTCAAGACAGTTGTGATTAAATATTGTGGTATGTACTAATTTATGTATGATTATTATTTTTTGTCTGTATATCTGTTGCTTTAAGTTAACAATCAATGTTTAATCCGGGAAATATACTATGGTGTAGTCTGTATGATTTTATTTCATATATTTGGTGTTGCAAGTGATTTACGTCATTAATACTCTTAGCATAACAAACTGTACACTATGGTGTGTTAAGTTCTCAGTGGTCAGTTTTTTCTTTTTTTCTTGTTTTTTTTTCAGTTTAATTTGGTTTAAAATGAAGGTAACTTTGTGAAATATACCTATTTTTCCTTTCTCTTATTTATGATGTATCAGTTTCTGGCCAAGAAGAATCCACAAAAATAGTATAGTTTTACTTCATTTAAGTCACATGCTTCTCAAATTGTGACTGTACACTGTAAAAAAGAAAAAAAGAAGATATCAAGTTTATTAAATTTTTACACTGTTCATCAGCCCCTGTCAAATCCAATAGGTTTAAATCCTATTTGGATATTTTAGTTTAACACTAAAATGAATTGTACTTTTGAATTAAATTTTTAAAAAAAGGCCAAATCATGGCCAAAATCTGAACACTACTTTGTGAGGTTGAGCCTTCAAAGAAGCAATACTAAAGATATTTCTGAAAATGATATTGTATTTTGATATTGGCTCTGCCTCCATGAACATTTTGCATGGCTTTTCCAATCACCTTTGGTTGTTCATTTCCATTTATCGAGGTACTTTGATGTGTGAGAAGTGCCGCACACCCATAATAATCTGACGTAGGACAAATACTGTATCAATCATATGTTAACCAGTCACATGTTCAATTGCTTTCTAAAATTCCTGCTCCCTTCCTGCCTACTCACTTCTCACTTTTATTTTGCTAGAATAATGAGTGCAATGTTTGTATGTATGTGGCAGAACTTTTAGTACATCATTCTTATTTCCTAGTTCTTAGACAATTGTCAGGATAGCTCGAAAAAAAAAATCATGAAGGATGGTTGTTGAAAAGAAGTACTAAAACTATGAACCAGACCAAATACAATTTGTTTTGCTCTAATTTCATTTTTACAAGGGTTTATGAATAAAATGAGAGTCTCTCCTTATCCTGAGAGATTTGTGCAAAGTACATTATTGTGTAAAATTGTTATTTTAGGCTGTTCTGTGATACAGTAGTGTATGAATGATGTTTGCCTTCATTCCTAACTCTGACCAAACCCTCTGGAATATGAAAATGATATACTAAATCCCACAAGATAAAACATGAAATGTTTGCAGCAAAAAAGAAAAAAAAAAACTGCCTTGTGTTTTTTTTCCCCTCCAGTTTCCTTGCCAGATGTTAGAAGCTGTTACGAGTTTAAAATGCAAATTTTGTATTCTGACCTCCGATGACTAGTTTTAACCAGACACTTTTTAATACATTAATTGCATGCTTAAGGGTTTGTAAAAACAAACAAAAAAAGGCTGCAGCTCCTGATTTGAATTTAATGTTATTATTAAGTCCACTTATAGGTGGAACGGTAGCTTAGTGGTTAGCACTGTCCCTTGCACCTTGGGCATCAGTGGCTCAGTGGTAGTTTTCTTGCTCGCCATGCGGAAGGGTTCAGTTCCCACCCAATGTCCAGACCTCTGGATGCAGGTCCAGTCTCACTTCCCGGATAAAATGGGAGGGTTGCGCCAGGGTGGGCATCTGGAGTAAAACCTGTACCACTCCAGTGGTCCGCTGTGGAGATTTCTCGATGGGAGCAGGGTCATGGTTAGATGCTAACTTTGGAAAATGTGCATGTTCTCCTCATGGTTAGGCTAACTCACATTCTGAATTTGCCTGTAGAGTGTGAATGACAATCGGGCATCGAGCAGGCAACCCTTTAAGTAACTGTCACAGAAACAATAGCTGTATCTCAAGGATGCCATATGGCATGTGGATGGTCGAAAAATAAAAAAAATAATAATTAGGACACTATTGCACACCTATTTGTACCGCTATACTGTACTTGTCTTAACCCCTTACTTATCCAAACCACACAAGTTTACAGTTTACTATATTATTTCATAGGCAGGAAAAACACACTGGAGCTGAATTTAATTTCGAAGTGAGTAACTTTTAAGACCAAAAAAATCAATGTACAGTTATAAATAACATGGGCCATGTGGTGGCACAGTGTGTAGAGTTACATTCTGAGATGGTAAAGCTTCTGTGCAGCTTCTCTCCATCTCCATGAGGGTTTCTTTACATTTTCAAAAATATATGCCAGTATATGGCCTAGCTACTTTAAATTGTCCTTGGGTATGACTATTTGTGGACCTGGAACCCTTCCCCTAGGACTCTTCCCACCTCGTGTGAAGTGTTCCCCAGATAGGCTCTGGACATCGTACGATCCTGACGAAGATAAAAAAGGTGACTGAAAAATGCATGAAAGAATTATCACAGAAGGAGTACATTATATACAATGAAAATGCAAATCTTCTTTTGAAACAAGTGGTGTTTGTGTATGGTAGTATCCATATATTGCAAAATACAGTGCATTGGAAAATTCTGCATATTTCATTCCTTCCTTCCTCGTCTTAACCGCTTTATCCTGTATACAGTGTCACTGGGGGCCGCAAGCCTATCCCAGGAGACTTAGGGCACGAGGCGGAGGACACCCTGGACGGAGTGCCAATCCATCGCAGGGCACACACATATACATACATTTACACACTATAGCCCAACTGGGGGACCAATTAGGCTAATCTGCATGTCTTTGGACTGTGGGAGAGAACCTGATTACTCGGAACAAACCCACCAAGCACGGGGAAAACATGCAAACTCCACACACACACACACACACACACACACACACAGACTCGAGGGGGGGAATCGAACCCCTGACCCTGAAGGTTCAAGGCCACAGTGCTGCATAATAGCATTGCATATTAAGCGTTATTCAAATTAATGTGTAGTTTCCTACTGGAATGTCTAATTAGAACGAGAGGTTTCTGCCCCAATTCAGTGTATAAACTAGTTTTTAAATATTCACACACCAGCTTAAAAGAATGAGCTTGATCTGTGACAGAGATGTATGTTGTATAGAGATCTTAGTGCGGTTTTACACAAGGCTCTAAACGGTTTAGCTCCCACATACCTAACCAGTCTTCTGATATGTTACAATCCACCACGCTCCTTAAGATCAGAAAACTCTGGACTACTGGTAGTTCCCAGAATATCAAAATCTACAAAAGGAGGTAGGGCTTTTTCATATTTAGCTCCAAGACTTTGGAATAGCCTTCCTGACAGTGTTCGGGGCTCAGACACAGTTTCCCAATTTAAAAGTAGACTCAAGACGCATCTCTTTAATCTGGCATACACATAATTAATTTCTTTACCTCATACTCCAGTACATCTATCCTGAATGGCAACCACGCTAATTCTTTTCA
>QMIH01000092.1:1204990-1278199 GCA_003987875.1 Clarias batrachus
CAGATGAGGATGGGTTCCCTGTTGAGTCTGGTTCCTCTCAAGGTTTCTTCCTATTGCCATCTCAGGGAGTTTTTCCTTGCCACTGTCGCCGTCACCCTTGGCTTGCTCATCAGGGACAATCTCATTATCTAGTCACATTTTTCTTAAACATATATACATTTCCATAAGTCTTCTTTTCATTTTCTTTTCATTTCTGTGAAGCTGCTTTGAGACAATGTCCATTGTTAAAAGCGCTATAGAAATAAAATTTGAATTTGAATTGAATTGAACGGTTTTTCCTCAGATAGTGGGCGGGGCTTTCGGAACAGGTGAGTGACTGCAGGCTGGAAGGGGGCGTGGCTTGGCGCATTGTTAAATTGTATTTGAGTGCTGGCGTTGTACCGGTTTGTCTCTTCACTATGATGCCTGTTATTTCTTAAAACGTTTATTGTCGGCTCCCAGGTTTCGTTGGATTGCTCTACTTCCGGTATATATGATTTCCTTTAATGAACTGCGTCTTATTTTGAGACTTTTCCTGTGTGTTTGGCCCGCTGTCCTGTTCAGTCTTCAGTGTTTGGTTCTGCTTGTTTGGTGGATGCTAACGCACTTTAGCCTTCCAATTAGAGAAACAACATTAATGTTAAATTAAAAGGTTAAATTCATAATTTTTTTTGCACCTTCAGTTTTTTTTTTGTGTGGTGGTATAGTAGTAATTTAATTCACCTTGTAGTTTTCTGGTCTTTACAGTGATAACGTTAACTTACATATATTTTTGTTTGTCAGTTTGTTTTAACATTTAGAAATGGTTTCATGTTTATACCTTTCACACAAGCTTATACTGTAATACATTGTAAATGGTTCCCAAAAAAAAAAAAAATGTTTAATGTTTATTTAAAAATGCCTGACACTTTTTTTTTTGTTTGTGGCTTTGTGGTTGTTGCATCTCACCACATTTCAAAATCCCCTCCCAGTCACCGTTGAAATCTTGAAATATTTTTTTTTCGCTTGTTTTATGACCCAATTATGATTATGAAGTATGATGAACATACTAAACATTTGCATGTACAGTTGCACATGTGCGGATTACTATGTATCCTGTTTGTCTGTTGTGCAGCTTGTTGTTGAGTTTTTTTTTTCTGCAGTCTCTGTGCTGACTTGTATGTTTCACCACAGTCTTGACGGCATGATATTTTGTTCTAGTGCTTGCATTTCTTAAAATGTGTTGACAGTTCCTCAAATTGTGTGTCCTGTTTTGTTGAAACAGCTACCCTGGATCCTGCAAGCACTCCATTTGTTTGGAGTTGAAGTCGGCCTACTTTGGGTATCTGACTCCCTATTTCAAATGTCCAGTATTGCCATGTCGATTGGACCGTCTTTTCTTCCTCCACCTCCACCACCACCACCTCCTCCTCCTCCTCCACCCATCAAAGGAAGTGAATCGTTCTCTCGCAGTGTTCACCGGCGCTCCAAGATGCGCAATTTCAACTGGGACACCATTCCAAAGCATAGCGTGGTTGGGAAGCGCAACGTCTGGACATCACACAAGAACCTGGAGGACATTCCACTGGACACCAAGCGCATTGAGGAACTGTTTAGCCATAGTGAGCATCAACACAGGGCACTCAGGCATGGCACTGTCAAGAAGAGTGTGTGGGGCCTGCAGTCTACCAGTCCTGAATCAGAGATTGTGAGTAGTATGTGTGTTATCCCACCTTCTCAGGCAGGTGGAAGGTTTCAGGTGTATATATTTAAAGGAAACTCCGTATCCCAGAAGGCAGCTGAAATTGAAGCACACATCCTTATTTTTACGGTCAATACAATTTGAATAAGGGTCACACGGTAAGGTGTTGAACTGCTGATCGGAGGATCCCTGGTCCGAGCCCCAGCTGCCATCATAGTCTGACAATCTTGGGCCCTTGAGTAAAGTTCTTTACCCTGAACTGCTAAGATACGATCCGGCATCAAGCTGGCATCATGGTGCTAAAAGAAATTGCCAGAGAAATACTGATATCACTCCAGGAGTGGGAAATGTATGTTGCCTGATTTGCCTAGGCACATAGATCCTAAAAACAAATCGAATTTTCTCAACATTTTGTCATTTAGGTAAATAAATTATCTTGTGGTACTTGTATTAGCCAGGACGTGCAAGTGTGTAGTAGAATCTGACATAATTGTAGGGTCTTGGTCTACTACTTGACTTACATTGTTTAATTTATAAGCTCAGGGATGTGCTGCAGTGATGGAAAGGATTTACTTTAAATCTATAAAATGCTGACTGAAGACTGAAGGTACCAAAGCCTGCTGCTTAAGACAAGAACTTGATCTTGGTCTCATGTTTTTATCACATTGTACTAACGGCTAAATAATAATATGGGGAAATTCTCATAGCTATACTTAGGCCATTATTTAAATCAGTTACTAATTTTAGTGTCTGCAATTGTAGCTTCAGCTTTGAGAAATATTTAACTTATGTTAACTGATGAAACATAAAATGTTGCTTTGGCAAAAGGGGAATAAAACAAATCTGGGTAAAGTTATGAATGTTACTGAAAAATAATTGGAGCTCATGGTTATATTGTGGTCTAGTCAGGTGAACTTATTCATACGTGACCGGGAAAATTGTGTGTATGAAGCTATATTTCATTTCTCAGATAATGTATAATATGTGATGAGATTATTACAAAAAGTAATTGGACTATTTTTGGCTATGTTCCTGATTCATTGTTTTAGTTTACTAAGTGTTAAAAATGTCAATTTTCTGTACAAGCCATTATGTTTTTTTAAATGAGAATTGTTAAAGAAATGTATAGTCCTTTTTTTCTTCCATTATGTATTTATGTGTTTGCTTTCTTTTTGACAGGTCTCTATCCTTAACTCTAAGAAAAGTATGAATGTTGGGATTCTCCTGAAGCAGTTTAAAAGGTGAGTTTTGGACAGAAGCAGACTATACTTGATACTTGATTTCTAATATTATGCTGCATGAGCATAATCATGCATCTGCCCTCAAACTTTACATTAGGAGGGTAAATCTTTAATTAAAAATGATTAATTTGATTAATGTAGATGCTATGATTTTTTTTTTAGAATAAAAATGATAATTGTAAATTTGCCTTTTTAAAGTATTTGTGGGAATTTTTAAGACGATGCATATAATTTGATAAGATTACTTTTAATACTGAAAATAGTAAACCTATTCTGATTGCTGTAAATGCTGCCGCAGTTCGTAGTGCTGCTATGTACAGCAAAAAACAGGACTTTATTTAAACTTCAGTTGCTACTAATCAGTAATTGAATTATTAATTCTTGTTTAAGGCAACTAAGTTCAATTAAGTTATCTTAAAAAATAGAATTAATGAATTAATAAAAATGGGACCATCTGACATTTACAAACTTCCTCTTTTTTTGATTTCTGTATTTAGTTGTGTTTTTAGCTTTCTAGGCTTTCTAGTCATGGATTACTAAAAGCACCTGGTGTTGTTAAAAAGACAAAATACTTTAAATATCCAATTGGCCATATTATGTTCTAATACTTACTGAAATATTAAAATATATGATCATAATTTTCATGGTGATAGCTTTAAATGCTCTTATGCAGATAAAATATTGAAGTATTTTCTCATATGAGTCATAAGAAGTCACTACATAATTTTTTTCAAAAATGGCATAATGCTGCCAGTTTTTGTTTCTTTCCCAATTCATCATACTGAGATTAAGAAAATCATCAGTTCTTAAAGTCATGTTGTGTGCAGGTGGATGTGTGGTTGTGGAATGTGAAACTTGAGCATTCAGTGCCTTACAGTATTACAGACTTTCCATTCCTAACAATGTATGTGCTTTGGCTCCCTCTACAGACCAATTCAGGACATTGTTGATGATATCAGGGAGGGAAAGTTGGGATTTGCGCCTGGTAGACTGAGAGAATTGAGCAAGCTGCTGCCTGAGGATGTGGAGGTACACTGTACCTATGACTTTTATTTTATTTTATTATTATTATTATTATTATTATTATTTTATGTGATCACTTACAGTTGCTTGAGTACAATTAAGTCTGGACAGAATAAAGGTTGACTTTTGGTCCTTTAAGAAAAAAAATGTTACGGGCTTTATTCCATTTACATGTTGATTAAATTTGGAATATAATGAGTGTTTCCAAAAGTGGAACAACATTTAAAAAATATTTTTTTTTAAATGCCATTTTGTGGTTTGCTCAGTATCTCAGAACAATAAAAATGAGTCACTGCTAAGAAATTAACTAAATTTTGCAGGTGAAGAAGCTGTTATCATTCCATGGTGATGAATCTCAACTTGCAGAGGCAGATCGCTTCTTTCTGATGCTGGTTAAAGTTCCTGGGTAAGTTTTAGAATCATTAACTAATTTTGTTACATTTAAGTATGTATTTTTGGTAATCGATGTTTTTTTTTTAAATGATTTATAGTTTCATTTTCCTTTGTGCACGTATTAGGGTTTTAATGCCCTTTACAGGATCTGTACAGAGCTGTGGGTCTGTTTGTGTTGTTGATGGATTCTGTGTTTTCAGATATGAAAAAAGACTGAAAAGCCTGCTCCTGAGAGAGGAGTTCATGCCCTTTATCGAGGAGACGAAAACCTCCATTTCCATCATGACTGCAGCAGCTAATGGTATTGTTTTTCTGTTTATTATTTTTTTTATCTTAATGTTTATTTTTAGTCATATCCTTTTGGTATTTTACAGCAAAAACATTTTCAGCTTTCTGTAGAATTTGTATTATTTAGCCAAACAAAAAAAAACTTTTAATGACTACAGTTTCTTCTCAACTCGGCATCTCTTTAAAGTACTGAACACGTTTATCACAGCTTATGATGTTACATGATTTATTCAATATCTTTCTGGTAAGCTTCTTGCTTCCTGACTTCCTTCTCCTACAGAGCTGCTGACATGTGATGATCTACATTCTATAATCAGACTGGTTCTTAAAGCTGGAAACTACATGAATTCTGTGAGGTTTATGTTATGAATTTATATACACACAGTATAAATATTTATTTATTAAGATTATAAGATGAATTTTCCTGTAATGTGACACTGTTGTTTTTTTTGTCTGGGTTTGTTTAGGATGGCTACGCCGGTCACGCACTAGGCTTCAGAATGGCCTCTCTCCTGAGGCTTGTGGACACCAAAGCTAACAAACCTGGCATGAACCTTATGCACTATGTGGCTATGGTAATAAAGTCACACTAAAATAAACATAGTTTAAAAGTTAAAATGCACTTCAGTAGGTTTGTATACTCACCTCTTATCTTGAGTCATCTCTTCACCTCAGCAAGCTCAGCAGATTGACACATCCTTATTAAGGTTTACAGAGCAGCTTCAACGCATTGGAGAAGCATCAAGGTAACCGTGATGGGAGTAGTAATTTAAACACTTAAAAAGATGCAATATGCTCTGCATGTTTTCTATTTTTTTTTCTTCAGAATTCAAAAACAGGAAGTAGAAACCGACTTTAAGAGAGAAATGGCAAAAATTAAAGAAGCAAAGAACTACATCAGCAAACAGCCTGATCTGCAACATCAGATGGAGGAGTTCCTTCAAGTGAGTCTGCACTGTGCTGTGGCAGAAGTCTGATATAAAACTGGAGACCAATGTAGTGATCCGTTTTATCCTTCTCGTAGATGGCCACACATCAGCTTGCAGACATGGAGGACTCTCTAAGGGAGCTGGATTCAATCAGTCACTCAGTGGCCGAGTATTTCTGCGAAGACCCTGCTACCTTTAAACTGGAGGAATGTTGCTCAATCTTCCACTCCTTTTGTGAGAAGTTTGACAGGGCTGTTCTAGTAAGTCATTTTACAACTCTATTTGCTGATCGAAACGATATGGACGAAATCACTTTTCCTTACTCAACAAAGCAAATTATTATAGTTAGTGAAAAGGATCAAACAAGTGGTTAATAAATCAATGTATTTAGAACAGTTGTAAGTGTAAGACAACTTGGGGAACCAAATTGAAGCTCTTGTGTATTTTGATGTTTTCCCTGCTTTACTACAACCACTTCATTTATGGAAGGCTGTTAATTAGTTTATTAGTTAAATCGGACATGCTGGTAGCCGAGAAAGTACTAAAATGCGTGGCAGTGGCCCTCCAGCAGTGTGCTGCATCTCAAAATGTGAATTTCTTGGAAAAGTTTTGTTTTAAAGATAAATTCCTTAAGATTAAGAATAAAGATTTACAGTGCAGAAATGTCCAACTTCTGAGATGTATGTTCATTTATGCCTTCAAAACTTGGTCAGGGATCCTTTAGCATTAACTAGTTCATCATTGAGACATGGTGACTGTTGCAGTGCCTTCTTAAAGATAGTTATTGGGTCAGATGGGTCGTCTTCCTCTTGACAATATCTGAGATTTCTTTATGGGTTTCAGGTTAGCAGCCAGCACTAACTGGTTGGGTTGCCAGTCAAGTGCAGTAATTCTACATTATGATCCGCAATAGTGGTAGTTTTGGCTCTGTGGGCAGGGCAAGTTCTGCATCTCTATAAAGCATCTATAAAGAGGACCACTGAGCAACGGGCCTTTTTTTTCCCCTTTTGAGGCGTTTCTGGTTGAGGAGTGGGTTGAGACTTGGAATGCAACAGTTGTAAACAATTTCCCAAGATATCTGTGCATAGTGACTCCAGCCTCACTTACAGTATAAAGCCCTAAAAACATTCACATATATCATATCATTATTGATGTACTGTATATCAGATACATTTATCCTGTATACAGGATCTTGGGAAGCCTGGAATGTATTTGGGGTAATGAGGCGATGTACACCCAGGTCGGAGTACCAATCCATAACAGGACACACTCTTGCACACAACAGGGACGTTTGGAAACTCCAGTTAGCCTAATCTGCATGTCTTTGGAATGTGGGAAGAAACTGGGGTACCTGGAGGAAAACCACAAAGCATGGGGAGAACATTCAAACTCCATGCACATCCAGACACTGTGCTGCCACACCTAGTAGTTGCCCCTACCTTGCATTGCTGTGGAGGAATTTTGGCCCACTCTTCTATGAAGAATTGTTTTAATTCCCCCACACTGGAGAGTTTTTGAGCATGAAAGGCCTGTCTAATATCATGCTACAGCATTTCAAGTGGATACATACCAGTCAAATGTTTGGCCACACCTTCTAATTCCATGGTTTTTCCTGATGTTTATTTCTCTCTACATTGTAAAACAATATTGAAGACCTCCAAAATATGCAATAATCTCCTCTGAACATTTTATAATGTATTTAGATACTTTTCTACTACTCAAGCTGTGCTGTTAATTGGTGATTTTTGAAGCTGGTAACTCTAAATGAACTTTTCCGCTGCAGCAGACGTAAGTTTTGGTCGTGCTTGGGATGGTCTTCATGAGGGTCAGTTTCAATATGGTGCTTGATGGGTTTTGTAGATACACTTGACAAAACTTGAATTTTCTTAAAATAAAAAAACTGGCCATTGTTGTTATTACTTAATTACCTGCTGTCATATGTCTTATTTAAAATCTCCAATCCAATAACTGGTACTGTAAATAATAAAATACCTGTAAATCTATTGCATACAATAGATGCATGTGAATGAATGAATACATAATAATAATAATAATAAAAAACTGCATGGCTTTGATGCGGTCATAGATAGATACAAGGGTACAGCCAGATATCCAAAAGTATCACAGCCCTGCTCAAACGTGTTGTTTCTTTTATACCACAGTTTAACAAACACCATTTATCATCACTAGGTTTTGTTTGTTTATTTAACCGGTTATTTAGCTATATACATCTCCTTCTGTGAAATGTTGTAAGATTGTTTTTACATTTTCACAGTCAACTTCAGCGTTGCAGAAATTGAAAGCTAGTACATTAGGGGGTACAATCTATTGTCACACACCATGTTGTGCCCTTGATCAGGGGTTGGAGAGTGATTTTTTTTTTTTGGTGATCATCCTTGTGTTAATTTGGACCAAGTTAGCTTTGTACTGGTAAATAAAAGAACACTGAGAATTCATATTTGATCCAGAATGACTTTGAAGCAATTATTAAGAACTCAAAGTTTTTTTTGTAAGATTTTATGAGTGTTTTATCTATTTTTTTATTTTTATTTTTTTTACTGAAATTGCTTCTGTGGCTGTTTTTGAATTACCGGTTGTGGATCACTTGAGTGATGCCTATAGTTAAATGTCTAAGTGCTGTTACCATCCATTATCACTTGTGGAATGTCAACTTGGACAGAACTAACTGTTGTATAATACAAGGAATTGTCTTAATACAGTCGGCCACCACTGTGCATATATACATATACAGTATATCACACACACAAATATACACTGAAGCTGGGATACCAAGTCATTGGACTAGTCAGCACCTGCTTGCTCAATTGTTTTGAGAATGAATTTGTAATTTGTCCACCACAAGACACTATTCATTGTTTCAAACTCTACCGGCAAATGCTAAAATGGATGACCTTTCCTAATTGCACTTTAGTTTTGCATAGTGGCACTCTGCTGCGCTTATAGAAGAGTTTGTTTACATTGTTTGCATGTTCACCTAATATTTATCAAGCACTGACACAACATGCAAAAAGTCATATGCAAAGATGAAACAGCTGACCCAGTACATTGTCTGCTTTTTAATCTGTAGATATTTTAATCTGTTGATATTTCAGTGAATATTCATATTCAATATACATGAACAATATAGGTTAATCTTGCATTGTGTATATAATCCTGCATAGCAATATTAATGTTTGGTTTGCAAGTTCATGTAAAACAAATGAATGAATAAATAAATATATGTTCGAAGGAAGCCACCAACAATTCACTTGTCCCTGTCCAACCTGCTGCAGATGTTAAAATGTGAGAAGCTTTCTCTATTTTATCAGCCATGGGTTCCAACTCAACTTTAAAAGACAAAAAAATTCAGTTTTGCAAAAGCAAAACAATTTTGCAACGGAAGATATTAATTGATATAATGAGGAGAGGAAAGGGGAGGCGAGTCTGTTTAGCAAATGTATGTAATTATCGTAAGTCTGTGTGCGGGTGCATTACTGTCGTTCCTGTGTTTTCCACATACTCTGTGACGTGTATAGCCATGCCCACTTTGAGGGGAAAAAAGCTCTATATACATCCAAAAAGCACTAGATGCTTTGACATTATCTGGAACATAACTGTTCATAAATGAAATGAAAATGTTGTGTAGTAATGAAGTCATGGCGCAGGTTTAACTTCAGACAAATGCCTTGATCTTTGCATGATGCTGTGACATAATCTGTCTGGACAGACATGCACAGCGTTTAGACGGGTAATTTTTCGGAGACTGGTTTCTGGTCTTCCAATATATAAAATGTAAAGATATAATCGAGATGGCGAGTAACACCTGACCAATGTACAGACAAAACCTTTCTATTATTTAATACAGATGGTGTTCAAAATTGCCATATTAACCCACATCCATTTGATCCAGTCTGTCAGGGATAAGATTATTACATTTAGCAATATGCACTAGAATATTCATAAACTTGTTTTTTTTGTGTGTGCGTGTGTGCGCTGAACAGGAAAATGCAGAACGAGAGGCAGTGGAAAGGCGCCGAAGACAGCAGAGGGAAAGAGAGACACTGAGCCGGGTAGTCAAGCGCCATACTATTACCTCCTGCTCTAGAAAATCCTCTCAAAAATCCGAAAACGAGGCCCTGGAGTCTGTCCTCACCAGCTTCCTCAGCACTCGCCCTTCCCGCAGAAGACAGCCCTCATCCAACAAAGCAAGTTCTACACAGATGCTGGACAAAAACAACTTACTGGCTGAGAAGTCTCCTATAGCTCTGAGTACTTCTGATAATGTGAGCACAATGGATACAAGTGTTTTACTTCAAGAGCAGGAACAGAGCCTCCAAATAACCCTTAAACCTCCTGACAAGACAGAACAAAATGAGATGACTCACATTGAGGAGCAGGACAAGAGTTGTCAGATAACACAGGGTAGCCCTGAAAAAGCAGAGATCACTGTCTCTTATCCTGAAAAACAGGATGATGAGCAATACTTAAACACGGAAAGAATATGCTGTCGTGTGAATGTAGAGTTTACACCAGCTGGCTCAAAAAGATCTCCATCCATAGAAGACAAAGCAACTCCAAAGAGCAGCGAAACAAATCGCAGCCAGAGCATACTTGAAAGTCAAAATGGTTTTGAGAATGATAACGAGAAGAAGAATAAAAAGGAAGATCAAGCACAAGAGGATTCCCAGGAGGAGCCTTGCCGGATTGGGTGCCCTGTTTTAGATGCTGCACCACACCTAAATGTTCCAAATGTCTCCTCCCCTTATCACAGAGGAATACAAGAGATGGATTTGGCCCTTCAGAATGGTTTTGGATCACCTTGGACTGTCCTCAGTCCTCATGCCTCACCCTCACCCATGCAGCGCCGCAGGCATTCCATTGGTTCAACTAAAGATGAAGAATTGGACGATGGAGTTTGGGCATTGCCTGATACACCCTTAAAGGTCCCTCTTCTGGCACACATGTGCAGGTCATATGAGCATAGCGTATCTACCTCTGTGATTAGTCTTGTGGGCGTTAGAGATTCTCCATTAAAAGGCACATCGATTCAGGGTGCTCTGTTAAGGTCTGCATCAGTGGGTGAAACCCCTGAATCCATGCCCAGCTTTCGTTTCAGGGCTCTCTTCCCAAGACGCCATGGACGAGAACCCAAAAGACAAGAGCCATCTGCACTGATGTCCTTCTTCCAGCGATTTGGAGAGAGAGGAAGGCCTGCTTCTGTTGGAGAATAATGCAGAGCAGGAACTTAAAGTTTTTAGTCTATCTTGGTTTTTGTGTGGTTTTATTTATTTATTTTCTTCCAGTTTTTAAAAATATTTAGCTCTGTGTGCTCTCGCGCATTGCCCAATGACCACTGTCGCCCAAGACAAATATGGACTTGTTTTGGAGTGTGGTCATTGTGGCTCTAAATCGATCCTTTCCACAAAAGTGGTTATTTATTTGTATTCTATTAGTGTTCTTAATTGGATTGCTTAAATTCTTAAACAAATTTGTTTTAGTTCTGTGGATTTGATGCACTTTAAAATTCCTGCTGAGGGTCCATCCCCAGCACTCCTAAGCACTTGCATGTTGCTATGTTTATCTTTGTTGTGTATATTTTTATATAATAAAGTGTGACATTCCACCTTAATATTTGAAAGAATTTTTTTTTTTTTGTACACAGTTTTCCCGCTCACAAATTTTACATCTTCCATTTTATGATTATTATTGTTTTTTTGGAATGTCATTTCTAATAAAAACAAACAAAAAAAGATATGGTGAGCTCTCAACTCAAGAACTCTAAGTCTTGTCCTACAAGTACATTGGCTATCTTTTACCTACTATGGGTCTTAATAGTTGTCTCTTTTTAATAGCTGATTTATGTATTTATTTTTTTGTGTTAAGTATTTTATCATTCCACACTGTGGGTGGTTTTCTGCTGACTCTAGATTCTCGGCAGGTTAATGTATAACCTTACCTTTTCAGTCTTTTTATTTCTATTTTGTTTTTTTTAATATCGTTTTGCTGTTGCAACGGTGAAACAGAGTTTGTCGTGTTGCCTTGGTGACGAAGGTGTTTACAGGCTGAGCTCATTTGGCTAGTGGTACAGTGAAATAATACCCGTTTAGAAAAAAAGTAGCCACACACAGACTCTTCTTTCATTAGACTTCAGTGCCTATTCTCTTATACTTTTATAAAGTAGACACAGACTAGTGCACTTCCACTGAATAGGTTTAAGACATGGAGACAACACTCATTTTCTGTTATAGAAAACTATTTCTAGCTATAGAAATAATTTTTTCTATATAATTCTTTTATATTTAACCACTGCTAGAGTACTTTATGTGTAGCTCAAGTTGATTAGATGATCGTTGTCTTTAAAAAAAAAAAAAAATTCTGACTTGTGATGTGTGCAGTTAAATGTATTTTATTCCTTTTTTCAGCTTTTAGTGAAAGACCTCTCAAACTTCAACTGCCTATAATGCTAAGACTTTTAGAAAGTGTCTTGCTCAGAATAATGTGTGCATGTGTGTGTTCATGCGCGTGCGTCAGGGGGTGGAGGCAGACATAAGAAACTTGAGCTACATCAGAGAGGAAGAAACTTGAGACAGAGGAATCACTCGAAAAGGTGACTTGGAGGACTTTTTTTTTTTTTGGAGGAAGAAAAGCTTGTTTTCTAAAAATTTCTCCCCCAATTACCTGCTACTGTTGAAGGTGAGTAAATTCTTTATCATTTTTTAAAGATTTTTAGGTTTTAAATTATTGATCTTTTATGTATATCCTGATACTTAATCTGCCATAGCGATGTGCTGGATGAGGGGAAAGTGAGAGTGAGTAGAAAGTTGCTGAAGAAAATAATTCATTATTAACATGGCTAATAAACTACTTGGCTTTAGACCGTGACAGTGTAATGAAATCAATGTAATGTTGGCATGTTAAAAAAATATATGAATAAATAAATTGTATAAAACTTTATTTCTACTGTATTTAGTGGTGATTGTATTCTTTACTTAAGTCTTGATGTTAAAGTAAACTTGAGCTTTAAAATCAGCAAATTCTATAGGGGAGGTGAGCTGAATCTTATTTTGAAACTCAAAATATAAGCAAATGTTTTTGCTCCCTTCAAAGCCATGCAAAACACATGGCGCATACACGGTCAAGACTACCACACCTGTCTTCCAGTTCGAGAAAGAAGCGTTCTGAATGATTGAACCATGACTGGCCCGTATGGCAAGCAGAGATGTGGTTTTGACTGTTTTTAATTTGGGCTGTTGCAGACAAAGTATCATAATATAATCAGATATAAATATAAAATCTCTCCTATGTCTGTACATGTCACATGACATTAATCATACACTCTACTACAGCAGATTGCTCTTTTTGCCCACTAAATGCAATTTGGGGTCCAGTTGTTGCGTCATACATAATCTTGACGTCTGGTGGGTATTTAAGTCTACACACCTCTGTTAAGATTACACACTTTCATGGATTAAAAATATAATGTACTGTATATTCTGTTAATATAATAATAATAATAATAATAATATTTTAGAAGATGAAGAAAAATGACACACTGACTATTACAAGCTAAAGGTGCACTTGTACATAGTATAAAGATAAGAAAACTGTTCCTGATCCAACAAACTATGAAGGGTTTCCCCTGTTCATACCTCTTCAGATCAGTCCAGAGTTTTTAAAAGTATTTGGGTCTTAGCATTGACTGAGCAATTCCAAGTCATTGCTCTTATTTTAAAGCCATTCTTGTGTTGACTAGTATTTGTGCTTTGGGTCACTATTATGTTGGAAGGTGAACTTTTTGGTCATCGCCTGTCTAATAGATGTCTTCAGTTTTTCAGTATTTGTGGCTATCCATGATGCAATCCATGATTATCATGCTTGACAATGGATATGGTTGTCTTGGGCGATTAGTTGGTTGGTTGTACAGAAACATCTGGCCACTTTACCCCATGGCCCAAAAGTGATTTGAAATTGGTACAGAATGTCTGCCTAGAATATGAAAGATTGTCATTGTCTGCAGCAAGTGACCAGACCATGCCTTCAGTTCTTTCTTAATTTCATCATTTTCTCCATTTACACCATCTGTTGAAGGCCTTTAGCAGTCAGATGAAACCTATATGTCCTCAAGAAGCCTCCTACAGAAACAGCTGAACTTTATTTGGGGTTAATCGAAATCATATATACTCTGGATATACTCTACCCATTTGTTTTGAGGCTGATATTCATTATTCAATCTGGGGTATTATATATGGGCATAGGTCTAAGGACTAGCAGCAACGGTGGTGGTGGAGCTCGAACCATTGACCAGATGATCAGCAACCCAGACCGTCAATTGCCTGAGACACCACTGTCCAGTGCATAGTTGATGTATGTTTTTATTTATTTATTTATTTATTTATTTATTTTTTACCTATTTTTATTATTTTTGACTCTAAATGTTTTTGGTTCACAGGCCCAATTATAGGATGTTCACACATGCAACCAGGTTAATGAAGGTTCTTTTTTTTTTTTTTCATAAAACATTAATACTGATTTTCACTTAATATTTATGTGTTGCTATACACACTAAAATGCACATTAAAATGATTTAAATAATTTTTCTTGGATTATTTTTTAACATTGCAAGAACATATAATTTTAGCAGGGGTGTGCAGATTTTTTTTTATATCTACCATATTCATTGGTTAAAGGCAGATCGACTTTTAGTTCTTATGCCTAGAAAAGGCAGTTCTGTCTTACAGCATTGTGATTACTTTAGCCAACCCAACCTTAATTGATCAGTTAATTCAAAATCTAACTTGAATTATAATTTCAGTATGGTGTTTGATTATGTATTTACTACTGGACTTCTTTTAACTTTTGAAAATGCATTTAACTTTTTTTTTTTTCTGTTTTGTCATTTGTGCCTTGGTGTTCATGCTTCATGTGTACATTTTTTGCACAGATCTCTTCAAGAGCTTACTACAATTTGTTTACGTGTGATCCTTGACAGAGATATCGTAATGGATAGGTAAGTTTTGTCTTAAAAATTAATTAGCGCCACCATGTGGGTGGCACTGTGTTGGAACATTCTGACCATTCTCTAGTTTTTTCAAGTTTTCTCACACTATTCAAATACACTTGAACAGATCACCCACAACACAGGCTGACCAGTCCAATCCCACAGAAAAGCTAATCTAGCATAAATTGCTAAAAAAAAAAAAAAAAAAGATTGTTGGGTGCATCACACGCTGCTGCAAAGATTTCAAGATTGTTGATCTGGCCTGCAAATTCCCAGATCTCAATCTAATTGAGCATCCATGTTACGTGCCAGAAAAACAAGCCTGATTCATGGTGGCACATCCCACAGCACCCAAAGAATCTGCCACTAATGTCTTAGTGCCAGACACCACAGATTAGATCCAACCTCATTGTCCAAATGCAAAGTACTATACAAAGGCGATAAAATGCAGTACAAGCCCAGAGGTTGGCACGAAAGGAACCTGCACAATATTGGGCTTAATGTTTTGGTTTGTCTTTTTATGTTATGGCTGATTACTGTATGTGTATACATATCTAATCTAGTGGTGGCCTTCCGTCACACATATAGACCAATCAGAAATTACACCTAGTGTTTCTGAAAAAGGCCTTGGCTCCACTGAGACCCTGATCAGGATAAAATGATTACTAAAAAGAATGCGAAGAATAGCAATCTGTTAATTTAGCTTTATACATGTCTTATAATGTGGACTCATAGTGCTAAGCTAATTAATTTTAAATTACCATTTTGCTAAAGAATCACAATGTCTGAATTTTCAGTGGTGCTCGACAAAGTGATTAAGTAGTAAAGATGTCTGCAGATCATTTTTCATAATTATCCTCCTTTCACTGCATGATTCATAGCTGGGCAAAATAAATGTAACCTGTAGAGACAAGGCTGAAGTAACACTTTACTTGTAGGCTCCTTTTAATAACTACATACAGTATGCAGGCAGGTAAGTTCTCAATTCTGATTGCTCACAAGGTATTGATTTGTTGTGAATTTGACTGATTAACAAAACACAAGGCTATAATAGTCTTTTGTTAAAAAAAAATACATTATTGTTAATGCCTCTCCATAAATATTTTCATAAATATATTTTTTTAATGATGGATATTTAATTTGGGCTTTGATTATAGTAAACAAATCTATTAACACAGGTAACACACAGTATTCTATACAGTACGTACACACACACACACACACACACACACACACACACACACACACAAAAAACAACCATTGGGAAAATAAGTCATTGAACACGATGAACTAAATAATGATTGTTACTCACTGGACAAATAATAAATAATTCATTAAATAGTTTGGCTGTGTATTTGGATAGTGACACTTTTTTATTTTATTTTTGTCTCTGCACACCACCACTATAGGTTTTAAAATGAAGCAATCAAGATGTGACACATATTTTCACCTTAAATCCAAAAGGTTTAACAAATAAATTAAATTAACTGTTAAACAGGCATTTTCAAACGCACAAAAGTAACTAAAACCTTGACTGAGCGCTTTCATTGGCTGTTTTTCATGCCAAAATAATGCTATTAAAGATGTTGAATTTGCATTAATAGCTGTTCATGGCCATATTTAATATACAAAGTAGTGTCACTGCAAGGGAAGGAGGCCATCATTATGCTGACCTAACAAAAAAGACCCATCAGAAAGATGGCAAGTATATTTCAAGTACTGAAGACAGTCAGACACGCCACGAACAAGGCTAATGTTTGCTTGGGTGCCAGAGGATTATTAATTAGGAAACTTGCATTATAGTCGTAACTATGAGCTCCACAAGAATGTAGTTATTAACTTAAACATACACATTAATGTTGGTTATTAATAACGGCATAATTCAAATTGAGAAGGAAGTCTACAGGAAGTAATGTTCAGAAAATGTGTTGTGCTGCTTCTGCTTCTTTTGCTTCTGTAAGAACAAAACCATTCTCTCACTCACTGGGTTGTTGGATGTCTCTGTGTGGCAATTACTGTGTAACGTTCCAGGACCGTAGTGCGTCTTTGCTTCCCAAGTATGAGATTTCTCCCAACTGTGGGGGGGGGGGGTTAAATGGGAGGGACATCGGACTAGCAGCCATCTGAGCTCCGCAGCGCTGGATGCAGTCTCTATGGCAACAAACTTTTGCTCATGCAATCAAATCCATGCATCAGTCTTTGCTCCGCCCACTTTCTTCTATCTCCATACCATCTTCCATTCTTGTTCTTCATTGGCAAAGCTTTGCACTCTGCCCTCATACTGTTTTTTTTTTTCTTTTTCTTTTTTCCCTCTCTGCTTATTCTCATATTCTTATCTGTGCAGCACTGTACAATCCTTTCCACACTAGGTGCAGGTGATTTTATTTTTAGCTTGTCTTAAGAGTTCAAGCAACCCTTTATCTTTGACCCACGCTGCTGCTTATGTACTTTACAAGATCACTATAAAGTATCACTCTCAGTTCTCACATCAGTGATCCTCCTAATCTCGCTCCGATCTCTTTTCATTCTGGCTACCAAAATCTAAACCTCGAAGTCTGAATATGCATGCTAATAAGCGAGCCACCCTCTTCAAGGCCTGCTGCAAACAAAAGACTCTTTCACAATGTGACTCACATGATCTTCAATGCCATCAGCTTTCATCACACAAGGAGAGCCATTGATTTATCAGGGAATAGGTTTCGCATACGTGACTATCTTTTGGAAGTTACTAGATTTAAATCTCAAACCTGGCTTTTTCATATTTTGTAAATATTTGCACATGAACAGAGTACAGTCTTGTTTCATATTAGATCATGAGCCCCCTCTCTTACCCTCCAGTCTTTGCCATTATGGTTTCTCTGCACCTTGCATCTGCTTTTTACAGCCCCCTCCTCTCGTCCTCAGCCAGTACGCTCCCACCATCACTTGCGTTACTCCCTCCCTCCGTCTCTCTCGCGTTACTCCCTCCCTCTGTCGCTCTCGCGCTCTTGTTCACATGCACACACTAACATTGGCTCACACCCTTCTGCTTGCTTTCCCACACTGCTCTTGTTCTTGCAGCTTATTTCCTTCGCATCTTATTCTTGCTGTTTCTATTGGGCTTTTTGAATGCTTTCTGGGATGTGGCTGTGGAAGGATGGACAGAACTCTATTTATGTGTTGATGCTGCCCTGATCTCTCTCTTTACCCCTCCATCCTTGCTGTCTTTCTGCAAACGCTCACGTGAGTCCTGCACTGGGGAGCTCCCCTGATTTCTCGTATATTATACCATGGTGCAATTATCAATCTCTGCTCTTTTTCTTTTCTCTTCCTGCAATCCGCCTCGTCCTTTATTTTTGCCTGTATAGGGTTTGGTATGAATAATTTACACAAGCGTCTGGGTTTTAAGCTTGCAGTCAGTGTGCTTCACTGATGCACAGACATATCACACAAGACCAAAATCCATTTATGTAAGACAACAGAGGGAGAGGAGGTAGAACCGTAGGGTGTGTGTATGATGCAATGTTCCTCTTGGAAAACACACTATACTCCTGGCCCCTGCCTTCGACCATGTATGTGGGGTGTGTGTGAAATGCTGGCTGTGGATGCTGCCATGTCATCAATGTCGCCTGTTTATTGAGGCAATATTTTCTCCCAGCCTGAAATTCCTGCCTTTATTCACACTCTCTGATTGTTTTATCACAGGCTGTGCATTTGAGTTACATTTTCATGTATGTGGTTTGTTACATTTTGTATTGCAGTCTCTCTGTCTGATTTGCATGCATGTGCGTGATTCAGCGCTGTCTAACACAGCGTAGTGCATAGGGAACTGTCTGTCTCTTGTCATGGCTTCCATTCAAGAATAAAATCAAATCTGTGGTTTGATATGTAGTTGGGCATCCATAAATTATTTTGCCAAGAGCAAACTAGAGCAGATATTTAGATTCACTCTTGTGTGCGTGCGTGTGTGCAATATTACTTAAGGTGCATGTTGTTCTCTCTGCTATTTTTACAACATACTATCCAGTTTTTTACATTTTGTGACATTCCTAAAACTTATCGGATGACTCGTGTGTCAGGCAACTATGCTGGCTTTATTTCTTTCTTGACTTTAAGTACCAGGTGTTTCAGTGCTTAAGAGGTGAAGTTTCTCTGAATGACAAGAAACTGGGATGCCTTCTCTAATTGAATAACAACTTCCTCAGCAAGTGGTGGTAGAGCTGTGCATATAAGCGATTGTATAATGCATTCTCTGGGTTTTCCCTGTAGGGAGATGTGGTGCCAACACATAATTCTCTTGTGAGAATTCTTCTCAAATGTAGATGTTGGCTAAGTGTGTGATTCCTAACCATATAGCACTCATTGTGTGTATAGAAAAGTTTTTAGATGTTTATCAGGATGTGGTTGGGGTGGTTAGTTGTGTTGTAACTAATTAGTTTGTATAGATGTGGCTCGTAATCTTCGACTCGTACTGAAAATGACATTGTGGCTACATAATTTTGGTAATTGTGATATTGTGCTGAGGACAGCAGAAGTAGATAATTGACGGTAATATAATGCCTAATTAACATGGCTGCATTATCTGATATCATCAAAGGGCTGTTTTTCCTCTTCAGTGTGTGCTATGTTTGTGTGTATGAACTCATGATCACAGTTTTAATGACATGGATTGGTCAGGGACTGAATTTTTAAATAGTAACACGAAATCCAATTTCTTAACCTCTTCATCTCTCTAAGTGTATGTCAGTCGCTAATGGAAAAAAAAATCACGTTATAAACCCATTGAGGCTTTTAAAAAAATGTTTTGTTTGTTTATCTCGTCAGCTGCCTTGAACCTTGTATGAACCCTGTAGCAAGAGCTGTTCATTTACTTATTAAATTTCTATTGTAATCATTTGAACTGGATTTTCATAGGTTTAGCCTGCAGTATGTCGATGCCAGTGGTTAAGCCTCCACCCTTCACTAAACTCCGATTGTGCAGATATGAATAGGGAAATGTCTGAACCTGCCACGTCTGGAGACTAAACAATTGAGCAGTCGCAGGGAAGTGAATTTCACCTGTCGCTTCTTTCACAGAACTGCTCAACCTCTATTAGTACCTCCTATAAGAATATAGGTCCATGAGTTTAAAGGATTAAAGCATTCTCTTTAATGGCCAAAGGGTTAAATGCAAGGCGTGTAGTGCGTGTTCATCAGCCTTTTACAACTGCCTGTGAAGTATTTTGATAATGAATATACGGTAGTATTAGCTCTATCATCAATGTGGTCATATGCAGAAGTAGCCAAAAATTGTCCTCAAGTAAGAGTAGCTGTACTTCAAAATGATATTAATTAAGTAGAAGTAAAAAGTAGTCATCCAAAATATTACTCAAGTAAGAGTAAAAAAGTATTTGGTGGAAAGACTACAAGTATTAAGTAACTGTTCCATCATAATGTCCGATTTATTTTAGAAATGATGTAAGCAGCCGAACAAAATGATGAAATGTACAATTTCTGACAATTTCCAACTAATAAAATATATGAAATAAATGTAATAAAACAAATGAATGAATATAAATATCTTTACAAAATAGCAAATTAAGGAACAAGAAAACTAATCTCTCTTTTTTCACAACATAAAGCTTTTGAAACAAATACCCACTGTAGGTAACATGCATGTATGTTTGAACTATTTCCTATTTACTGTATATTCCGTTGCTCTCCAAATGGTTCAGCAGATAGAAAATAACATTAGAACATCTGTACAAGAGATCTCACTTTACCATAAACTGTGTCCAGCAAAACAAGTGTAAGAAACTTATATTTTTTTAGCCTTCAGTTTATTTGCTAATTAGATTTTTTTTTTACATTGCAGCATTAAATAAAGCAGCTAAACTGCGTCATGTTTCCTTCACCGTCTACCACTGCTGAAGATTTGACTACATGTGGTTATTGCGGCTGATTGGTCAAACAGGGTCATGTGATTATTGTTGCTACATCTGATTGGTGAAACACAGTCACATGGTAGATCCACCGGCTGCATTTCTCTGACAAAAATAAAAAATCTTTTATGTATAGAATAAATGGTTAGAAAAGTAACGATTGTAGCCGAATGTAGCTGAGTAAGAGTAGCGTTTCTTCTTTCAAAAAGTTACTTAAATAAATGTAACTGAGTAAATGAAACTTGTTACTACCGACCTCTGGTCATCTGTAGAGCTGTACCCATCATGAAAAAAAATATGCAAAACAAACAACACAAAAAAATGTACTTAAATGCAACAGATAATCAGTTTTATATGTCTTCAAAAAAATATGGGCACCCAAAAAAATCTGAATTATGCCGTCCTCCTGCAAATACACATTACATTCAGTAACACAGAGGAGGCAGCATTTTCAGAAGTGAAACCAAATTGTTTCTGATGCCCTCTAGCAGCTGACTGTAAGAGAATTGCACTCTTGTATAACTAATAGGAAGCTGTTAAATACAAGTCGGACAAACAATACAAGTCACACATCTAGTAAAAAAAAAATAAAAATTAGGGTGTGTATTCTGTAAAGTCACATCAAGTCAGTGATGTTTTGTGGATCATATTTATAAAGATTACTTGTGTCAATTGCAATAGCAGTGTTTACAGATGTACAGTATATAGACAAATCCAGATACAGTATTATTAGTTGTTGTTTTTTTTTAACCCAAAATGAGAAAAGGGGATTGTATTGGCACTATGATCTCTGCTGAAAAGAAATGAGAGACAATTTTACTTTCATGTGGCCCTTAAAGGACACCAGTGTGTAAAGCTCATACAAAAAAAAAACACGTTTCTGTTATTATTACATGGGAAACGTACTGTATACAGAGTAGTGCACATACTATTTAAATATATATACAAGCAACACCATGATAACGCTAGTTTTCCTGTTTTAGTACCAGTCATGCTGTAATGTATCACTTTAGGGTGTTCTGGTTTGTTTCATGTGGATCATACTGGTAAATTGCTGACTAATTTGAACTTGGCATAGTTGGGTGGAGTAGTAATGGTGAAGACAATTTAGGTGGCTAGAATAGGCATATAACAATAGTATGATACTGTAATTGCATGCAAGTGTGCTCTCTTGGCCGTCCATTCCTTGTCCTCATATACAAGTTGAATGTGCTGATTTTAAAAATAAATCCAGTTTCAGTTTAGCACAGGGATAGGCTCCAGGCTTCCTGCAACCATGTACAAGATAAGTGGTATAGATAATGAGTGAGAGAGAGTGTGTGTACAGTACGTGTGTTAAGGCAGCTGATTTTATAATGCTCATGCAAGAAGACAGCAATACACTACATTAGCTAGAAGACATATTAGAGCTTTTTTCTTATCCCAGTACGGTACAGTATCTTGAATTTTAAATAGCCTGTTTGTTCATTCTGTTCATTTATATTCAAAATGGGTACACTGGTCAGCCATAATGTTATCTCCACCCAAGGCTCACCCATGTCTGTGGGGACCAAAGCCAAGATGTCAACGCTGGGCATGATGGTAAAGCACTAGAACCACTAGTGTACAACAGGCCACAGCACAGGCCTCAGCACGCAGATCCCACTAGATGCACCAGACACACCAGTTCAAACCGCGGAGGCCCCACCCTGTACCGCGCAGCACTCAAAAGAGCCGCTGCAACTTCCTGGTGCCAGAAACCACAGCACATCCTCCAGAGGTCTCGTGCAGTCATGCCCTGAGGGGACAGAGCGGCTCAGGATTAGACATAATGCTGTGCATTGTAAAATTATGGCTGTATTGTAATAAGTTTACACTGCAGTTTTTTTTATTAATTGATTAATTTTCAGAGTTGCAGATAACAGTTTTTCAGTTATTGACATGCTTCAGTTGAGAAAGCAAGAGCAGGAGTAAGGTCATGACCTCTCCAAGTGCAATTTATGGCTTTAATGTGTCCCTAGAAGATGTGACATGATTATTTTCCACGACCAACTTATTTCCAGTGCCCAATGCTTCCTTACTGCATTAATTTATTATTTTCATAGCTCGTACTACTTTTCAGCTTTTTCCCCCCTACATTATTATTATGTTTTTAAAAATGTTTTTTTTTAAATCCTCCTGCCTCCTCCTCCTGTTTTTTAAATACACCATTCTTTCTACAAAAAGTGGCTGTCGGATCTCTTCTTTAGCATAGACAATCTGCCCCCATGAGAGCAATCACCCACTCCTATATTTCAGAATGAGGACTGCCATGCATAATTTCATATTTTAACCTGGCAGCTTTTCTAAATATTAGCGACCTTTTCCCAGCACACCATCATCTGGCCTGCCATCTGCATGGTGACTCAACATGCCCACTGGTAAAAAAAAAAAGGGGTCAACTCACGTGGATTATTTTTATGAAGTGAAAAAAAGCATTTTTCTAGACAAGCAAACTGCTTTTTGGTTTACTGTGCACATGATCATGAATGAGCTGTCCAGTGGTTTCCTTTATTGTCCCTGGTGCAGCACACACACATGCACATGCACGTGTACACACAGTTATTTAAAGGATCAGATTATTTCTGGCTCATATCATCTAGGAATATTCTCACAGCATAGGGAGAGAAGAAGCAATAGCAAAGGCATAGTCTTGTGCTCAGCAAATAATTAAAATAACTGTGTGCACACAGCCAAAGCCTTAATCACGTGTGCGTTGTCAAATGAAAGGTCTTGTCGCCATTTTTCCTCACGTGCCACCTTTGCTAATGTTTAGAAACCGTGAAGCTGCATTTTATGAAATTGTAGATCTGTTGTGCCAGTTTGATTTAATCTTGGTAGATATTTTGAACAGGTTTTTTTTACAAGATCATCATATACCTGTAAACACACTCTACTCTGATTACATACAAAACATTTTGCATCTGTGCCCACCTGGTGCAGGGCTAAAAAAGTGTAACCTCCTTTTAGTAACCTCTAATGAGTAAGGAGCATGACTCATGAAGACCACAATCACAGATGTGTTTTAGATTAACATTCCACCAAGGTCAGTTTCACCTCTCTCCAGGCCATCCTCACTGTCCTGGTACACTTTGAGTGTTGAGTCACTTTTCACGTGCGCTTCTTAACAGGTTTACTGTACATAAGATAAACCTATGGCCTATGCCAGTGCAAAATCTTTAATGTTTTGCGGCAGTGGTGGCTCAGTGTGTTAAGGCTCTGGGTCACTGATTGGAAGGTTGGGTCCTTGAGCAAAACCCGGTCTGCTCAGGTGCACCGTATAATGACTGACCCAGCGTACTAACAAGAACCTAGGATATGCAAAGAATAAAGAATTTCACTGTGCAGTAATGTATATGTCATGAATAAAGGCTGAACTTAATGGACATTTGCCCACATACTGTACCGTACATCTAATCCTCATCTCCCTTGATCATTAGAAAGGCCCAAGGCATGATTATACTGTACATTCTGTCCGTGATAAAAATGACCTGTGAGCATGCTTTTGCTTTGGGTCAATACATTAATGGAATTGTCTTTTAATTAAAGGATTACATGAAATACGATCTTTCAGCTGAAACAGAGTTTCATTCTCCCTTTATTTATTTATTTATTTATTTATTTGATTATTTAGCAAACATTCATCTGATTTTCTCTGTCTAAAGAGGGAACTTGTCACCACAAACGTTTTTTTTTATTATACTGTATAATCCCTATGCTTTTAGACTACATTGCTATTTAATCCCCAGATCCGGCGCCACCCAGCGGTTGTAGCAAGTGACGACATAGATTATGTAACTTTTATCTCTAGCGCTGCCATGGCAGGTTGACAACTTGAGCTCATACAAGACAACATTCCATTTAAACATTTTGCCTGTTAATGAACACCATACGAGGTTTGACACTGTAGAAGGAGATTGTCTTTTGTTTATTAAAGCTTTTCCAAGTTAATATAGTATTTTATCTAACTATATCATCACTTATACAATTGGTTATTAGTATTAGTAATTATAGATGGATAAATTTAGAAATACAGATTAATCATTATGCATGCACAAAAACATGCATTTGCTTTCATTTGTTTTCATAATCTCCTTCGACCTGTTGGAAGGGCTGAGGATGATAGTGCAGGAACTCTGCAGAAAGGATCAAAGCTTAGTGCACTACTTTGAACTTTGGTGAAGCGATGCATATTTGTCCTCGCTGGCTTACCCAGAGATGCTGTACTATGAAGTCATGGAGAGATGATTATTTTCCTGGCACAGTAACCCGTTATCCAGTGCCATTTCTTTCTGATTCCCTTCATCTCTCCTGTTTAAATGTTGCACCTGACTTTACACAATACATTTCTTGTTTATCAGCTAAAAAGAAAAAAAACAAAACAGCTCTACTAGTTATGAAATGTTTGTGTGACCAGACATTTACAGCCAAACTCTGTCTCTATCCTTTTCCCTTATGCTGTCTCACCGCACCCAGTTTGTCAGCAGGCATTGTTAGCCTGTGAGGCAATCCATGCTTTGAGCAGGCTTCTGCTGACCAACCAATAAGAGGAGAGTCCATGGGAAGAGCACTTGGTGTGTGTTCTGTGTTGGCCAATGAAATAGCCTGTGTGGGTTGTGGCTTGAAATCCAGCCTCACGTCAGAGGTTTGCTTTAGTCAGTGTGAGTTGGCGAGAGAAAGGGAGGGAGAGACTGAGAAAGGGAGGGAGAGAGACACGGAATGAAGGAGAGTATCAGAGGGAGGGTAAAGAGTTTAGAGTTTAGGGGGCGTAGGCAGGGACAGTGGTACAGGATCTCATTTTTGTTGTTCTGCTTCTGAGCCCAGCTGGAACACAGGAAACACGAATGAAGCCTGCCTGAGATTTCTCCAACTCTTCTGTGTAAGTGTGTGTGTGTGTGTGTGTGTGTGTGTTGTGTGGTTGTATGTGTGTGTGTAGGCGCACACAATTATGGGCAGAGTGCAGAACTTGTGCTAAAGAATGCCATTGTTACTGGTCTTCCATAGAGACAGCTGCTGCTTTGTAGCCACTCTCAGTCTCCACTGCTATTGTACATACTAATGATAAATATGTTTTATACATTTTCTTCGATCCTCTTTCCTAAAGCCTTTTCATACTCTCACTCACTTTCTGCGGCTTTTGTGAGTCTGTTTATGATGTGTTACTAGCACATCATTCACCGGACCATCTAAGGTTACATTTGACTAGTGTAAATAATCCTGTGTGTTGGGACATGCATGTTTTTCAGGGACATAAACTTTATCTTGTTGGCCTTGATGCTCCTTTTGGCTTTGTAATCATCACAACATGACGTGTTTTATCCAGGCCTGGGGTTGACCCCCGGTTTGTTTTAATACACCATTTTTTCTTAGGCCATTTAATCTGGGATGGATAAAAATCCATCTGAATGTTATTTCCTCCTTGAAAATCCTGTTTCATTTGAAAATGTCAGCTCACATGAATTATGATTTGCCTTTAAGTGGGTTTTATGCCCAGGTCAGCCAGGTGTCCTTAATCTCAAACAAATGTAATACTAAGTGCATGCATGTGATATTACAGAGTGGAATAATAGGTCATATGATCGTTTTGTTTTGGGTTTATAAACAGGACAGTATTTTCATTTTATGACACAGCCAGCATGGCCAGTATGATGCCTTACATTTCACATAATAGTTTTACTTTTGCAAAGAGTGTGTTTTTGATTTTAGGTTTAGCAGCCCCCCTTATGCACAGAGCCAGTCCCGATTCAGTCACTAGCACACAATACTTTCAGAAAGAAAGCAATATACAACCCTGTTCTTAAAAATGGTGCTGATCATAAGTGTCAAGTTCTGTAACAACAAGGCCCTTAAAAGTTGGGGCTTCAAGTTTTTGTATAAAAACCATGCAATATGTGTATCTGGCCTAAAAGAAATGAGAGAACTTTAAGTATACACCGCTTTCCAGTGCCTTTTCGAGCATGCCATCAAAGTAAACATGGCCTCCCTCTCAATTTGGTATCTCGTGAATCCCAGCCATCTACTTGGTTGTCTGACCCTCTCCAGTGAGTGTCTAGTCTTATTTTAGCCTTGCTACATCATCCCATCAAAACAGATTGATGGACAAGAAGAGGGGGTGTAATGAGGGATAATATCAGCTGTAACATTTGAGACCCTTCAACCCTCATCAGTCACACGTCTGTCCTGTTCTTGAAGCAATCTAAATCTTCTATGACTATTTGCTTGTGTAAAAATAAAGGCTTAAATCCTGTTTGCACATTTGGAAACTGACAGATGTGCTGACGGGTTTGTGTGTATGAGAGAAAGAGTGTGAAGCATAATTCATAAATCTGCCCATGACCCACTCAGAAATGCTGGATTGGCTCAAACAGCAGCTTATGCTAATGCTTATGTTAGTCCTGCAAATTTGAATTTTAATAGAAATGCTTAGTTTGTAACAGGTCTAATGGGGCAAAAAGGTCAAAGTTATCAGTGTCGGTCACTGTGAGTTCTAAGCATTTTGCTGGATTCTTTAATGATTTTTTTTGAAATACAAATACCCTCAGTTGTTAGGTTCTTAATGTTTAAGGGTTCCATGCCAAGAAATTCTTGGGTAACTAGGGCAAGGTTTTGTGTAAGTATATACACCAATCAGGCAGCAGGTGCACAATCAGTTCTCAAATGTCAATATGCTGGAAGCAGTTAGAATGACTAGAGCCGAATGACGTTAGTCTTTTGGGTCAGAGCATCTACAAAAGTCTTGTGAGCTGTTACTGGTGTGTAGTAATTTGCAACCGACAAAAATGGTCCAAGGAAGGAAGTAGACAGGAACTTGGGTTCCAAAGTGTACAGTATGTTAGGAGCCAGGGCTAGTCTACCTGCTCTGCTAGGAAAACTTAGGTCTTGCGTGGCCACCTACATAAACATTGTAGCAGACCCACCTTTATGGCAAACAGGATTTACCAGGATAATGTGCCGTGCTATAAATGATTTGAGGAACATGGCAAAGGGTAACAAAAGCACACCTGCTAGATGAGGTGTGATATTTTCATTTAAGTTAGGTAAGTGCTAGACTTTTTATGGCTTTGTAGACAAGTGTGGTTGATTTTTAAGTTTTTGATTGAGGTAGACTGGTAATGGAAAGAATGCAGCAATAGGGTAGTGTGGGAGAATTTTTGGGTGGGAATTAAAATAAGTTTTGCAGCTGCATTCTGGTCGGTTGCAAAGGTCAGATGCCACACATGGCAGACCTGCTAGAAGTTAGTTTCAGTAGTCTACTCTCAAGATGTCAAAAAGACTGAATGAGCAATTGTGTAGTTTCTGGATAAAAATTTCTAGATCTTCCTGAAATTGTTACTGAATATGATTTCGTTCAATCTTTCTGACAACTGAAGCTTGTTAGAGCAAGACTTTAACAAGGTTTATTTACCTTTTTTTTTTATCCGCATACAGCTTAATGTAACCCTATTGGCAAAAAACCTAAACAGAATTAGGTAATGTTATTTATTACTACAGTATAAGAACTGTATTTGAAATTGTATTTACAATATTGAACTGTATTTGTTGAAAATAATATCAGATAAAGGCATTGGTTGCATGTTACATAACACATTGTCATCAGCACTTGTTTAATTGTTTTAAAGTTTATCTTTCTTTTTGAAATAAGAAATGCTCCCTTCAAGGCTCAAAGACCATTTAGTACTGTAATTCTTATAGTGGTTTTATAGTGGATGATTGACCATGACCCCTCTCCTCTCTCTCTCGCTCTCTCTCTCTGTTTCTGTGTGTGTGACAGGTTAAGGTGTGTCCTGGCCCCCAGCTGTGCCTGTGAATGTCTGTCACTATGGCTAAGCGCGAGACTGGCAGCACAAGTCCAGTGGTGCGGCAAATAGACAAGCAGTTCCTGGTCTGCAGCATCTGCCTTGATCACTTCCACAACCCCAAAGTGCTGCCCTGCTTACACACCTTCTGTGAACGGTACAGTTTTACACACACACCCCCCACACTTCTGCAACAGTCTATAAGAGAGTATTTACGTAGATGCTATCCGATATTCTGAACATTTTCAGTTTTTGGCATTTTCTCTGTAAAATTAAGTCATGCTTGAAGCTTGATTTAGATATTTCCCCTTCATATTTTAAAAATGGAAAATGATGTGTCTAACATGTATTTTATTACTATTTTTCTATTTGCTTTTTTTCTTTTCCAACTTTCTTACATTCAACTATTTTTTTTCCCTTTTCTTTAACCCAGGTGCTTACAGAACTACATCCCGGCTCAGTCACTGACACTCTCGTGTCCGGTGTGCCGGCAGACCTCCATCCTGCCTGAAAAAGGGGTAGCAGCGCTACAGAATAACTTCTTTATCACCAATCTGATGGAGGTGCTGCAGAGGGATCCGGGATGTTCTCGTCCTGAGGCCTGCAATGTGCTGGAGTCTGTGAGTGCAGTAGTTGCTGGGAAGCCTCTGTCCTGCCCAAATCATGAGGGCAAGGTAAGTTTCTTAACAATCGAGAAGTAATTTTATTTACTTCTTAATTTAATACTTAATTTAATTACTTACTTAATTGAAAAGAATTAAGGCATTGCTAAGGAACTGGCAAATTTGCCTTGGGTGTGTGAGCATTTTTTTTTTTTGTTTTTTTTTTTTTTGTTAAGTAACCAAGCACCTACTTTATAATTATAGGATACAGCTAGATTAACTTTTACATAACGAATGACACTGTTGGTTAACAATCTACATGGAAGATTATACCTTTTGTTTAAAAAAAAAAAAAAAAGTATGTACTTCTGTTCTATAAAAAGTTTATCCGCAAAGACTCATTTATTCCTGTAGGTGTTTGGAAGATCTATTAACAACCGAGTAGTTCAGCAGTTAAAAAGTAAAGACCAGAGCCATTTGAACAGTGCAGCTGATAAAACCTAGACAAGTGAAAACTTTTCATATCATCAAAAAGAAGGTCACTGGAGAGCTTCTTACATCAGAAATGCACAAATCCTCTTATTTTCTTTAGTTCTTCATTTTCTTTTTGCTGTGTTGTAGATATGAAACGCAAATTTATCCCAAATGTGGACTTGCTTTGGCTTTGGATTGCTTTGCCATGCAGCATAGACGTTCCTTGTTTCCCTCTGCAGGTCATGGAGTTTTATTGTGAGTCATGCGAAACTGCCATGTGTTTGGACTGCACAGAGGGAGAACACAGAGAACATGTCACTGTCCCTCTGAGGGACGTTCTAGAACAACACAAAGCAGCGCTGAAGAATCAGCTAGATGCCATTCGAAACAGGTACCACACTCTGTCAAGAATGTCAATTTCATGTGGAAAAAAATGCTCTAAAATACCAATTAAAAGCATAAGTAATTATAAATTGTTATTTCTGATTCATTTTTCAGCTATCAAGCACATATATAAAGCTTTACCAGTATTAAAAGGACTTTAGATTGTCATACTCAAGGTTTCTTATAGTTTCCTTAGTCAGATTAAAATAATACCTGGTTTTCTAAAATAGTAAAATAAAATGGCTATTCAATGCTCAGTGCATCTTTCTAGCAGTATGTATAAAATGTGTAATTTAATTGGAATTAGTTCTAAATAAAGTCACCATTAAATAACTGGGTAATAATTAGAGCTTCAGAAAAAATCTATTCAGTTACAAATTGTGATTTTTTTTTTTTTTTTGTGTGTGTGGTGATTCATGTATTTAATTTTTTTTATTTATTTTTATATTTATAATGGAGATGAACCGGTCGATCGGCCAGTGACCAGCCTCCGATCTGCCTTTTTCTCCAAACTCTGAGCGAATTAGTCTCAGGCCCACTCATTATGTATTCTTACACCAGTCTCAAACCTCTGCGAGCACTAATTAGTTAAAAATCGTATGCATACGAGACGGATATGCCCGCATGCTTCCAGCCGCTCAACTCAGACACTCACCATTCAAGTTAAGTTTTGAGGCAGAGAGAGAGAGAGAGAATCGAAATATTAATTGAATCAGCACCGAGGTATATCGAATTGCGAGGTGACTGGTGATTCCCTAGTGCTGATGCATTTCTAATAAAGTCCTAATGAAATTTGTCTGCTACTACTATGCCTATGTCTGCTACTTATAATACTACAGTAATTATAAACTTTTACCAGATGAAAACAGTCCCTGGTGAGATGTGTTTTTTACTAAACTACCTGTTTTATTTAAATTTGTTAAAAATTGTTATACTTGTAGATTGCCACAGCTCACAGTTGCGATTGAACTGGTGAATGAGATCTCCAGGCAGCTGATGGAGAGAAAGACTGACGCAGTGAATGAGATCAGCAGTACGTTTGAGGAGCTAGAGCGCGTTCTGCACCAACGTAAAACTGCCCTCATCACCGACCTAGAGAACATCTGCAGCTCTAAACAGAAGGTCAGGAGTAAAGTTTTACTGCAGTAAACCTTCAGGTTTTTCAAAAACAATTCTCCATACCAATATAGTCTGATAAAAATATGCACATTCTGTTTAAAAAGCTCAGCATGTCATTGTAGAAAATTATCTAAAATCTATATAATATCTCGTCAGCGGTGGCTGTGTGATGGGCCTTTTTCAGTGATGGACAAGTTAAAACAGGCCTGACAAATTGTGCACCGCAGCAGATGGGCTGCAGCTAGTAACTGCGTATTTACTAAATGTGCATTGCATGTAGATGTACGTGATAAAATGCTGAATGATTGGAGCTACAGTTAAGGAATTGAAAACAACGGTGCTGCCTTTTCAAAAATGGTTACTTATTTTTCAATAAAAGCCAAGTGCTCTTATACCACAACACTTTGCTAACAATTATAATTTAGAATTTATTAAATAGCATCATCATTTTAAAAATATAGTTACATTTATTGTTGTATAAAGCCACAAAACAACTTGGTTTTCCCTAAACACTTTTATCAACTGGTAATTTTTTCCTCCCCATTTTTATGGATAATGTATGATGATTACAAGTGAATCTGCACTTTTATTTTTTCAAATATATTTTTAAATTATACAGTTGTATTTTATACATTTATATATAATATTTGATTACAGCTTTGATTACAGCACGCATCCAGTTCATGTGTGAAAATGACCCAGGTCACAGCAGTGGCCGCTTTGCATGATGAGTGGATGATGTGCTTCCCTTTTTACCCTGACATGCAAATCACTTTGAAATAGGTTTGATCGGAATTCATCAGACCACACAACCTTATTCCATTGCTAAAAAGTCCAATCTTCATGCTCGATAACAAATAGAAGAATTTTTTTTTCCATTATTAGTCTTAATAACAAGTGTTTGTCTTATGGCCATACAGTGGTTGAGTACCAATCCTGTAAGTTCTCATCACATTGTGTGTGCATGGAAATGCTCTTACTTTCACTATCGAACATACAGTAGCTATGAATTTTACTATTGATTTTTTATTTTTTTTTATCATGCAACTTCTAAAGTGTTTACGTGATTGCCATTCTTGATATTACTTCCACAAAGCGCCACATTTCTTCCATGTAGTTAACATTATCCTTCTAGGTTTTGATAACGTACGTGTTTAAGAGGTCTTAACTCCGTTCCATTAAATTAAAATCTCCATAATTATTTTCTTTGCTTGATATGAAGTCCAATAATTGACCTTTCTTAAATGGCAACTTCTTTGGCTCAGCAGTGTGTGTACGCTCAGAGGTATACAAGTTTAGACCTTAATTTTTTGGAGTAACAAGTTAAAGTTTTTCTACAGGAGAAGCTGTTTTTATTTCGTATTGGTGGCTGCCTTTGGGCATAACTGGCCAAATGTTGGTCAATACCTGTTCTGTAAACAAGATTGGCTAGTTTTATTACTTGTATAATTCAGAAAAGTTAAATGTTTCACTACATTTATTTTTTCTGATTCATACAAACAGTAAGACTACATTTTCATAATTTGTTTGTTTAGGGAATGTATGGATAAGATTAGATGCGTAAATGGACTGCAGGGAAGCTTCTGCATAATATAAATAGCTTTAAATATTAGATTATTTTTGTAACAATTACATAATATAATTTTAACTATGTAAATGAAAAAATGAATATAGATACTGTTTGTGAAATGCATACTGTATTTCCCTTATTGCCTCTGGGATGTGTGTAATAGGTACTGCAGTCCCAGCTGTCATCATTGCAGCAGGCGAAAGAACATATCGAGAGCAGCTGCAACTTCACAGAACAGGCGCTGAGCCATGGGGGTGCCGCCGAAGTGCTTCTTGTGCAGAAGCAGATGGGGGAGCGTGCAGGTGCTCTGGCTTGTCACACCTTCCCTGAACGTCCACATGAGAACTGCCATCTGCAGTGCCGCTTGGAGACCGAGGGCCTGCGGCGCTCCATCCAAAACCTGGGTGTCCTGATCACCACTAGTGCTGTTGGACACACTAGCGTGGCCACTGGGGAGGGCCTGAGGCATGCCGTCATCGGCCAGCACACCACTATCACAGTCACCACCAAGGACAAGGACGGAGAACTGGTGCGAAGCGGAAATGCACTTCTAAAAGCAGAGATCACGGGGCCCGAAGGAAGCAAAGCAGTCGAGGTTGAGGTGGTGGACAATAAAAATGGCACGTATGAAGTGGGCTACACACTGAGGAGCGAGGGAGAACATTCATTTTCACTAATGCTATATGGCCAACCTGTTCGAGGGAGTCCATTCAGACTGCGTGCCGTGAAGCCCAGCGATGTGCCTCAGTCACCTGAAGACGTGAAGAGGAGGGTAAAGTCGCCTAGTGGTAGTGGAGGACACATCAGGCAGAAAGCGGTGCGAAGACCCTCCAGCATGTACAGCACTACTAAGAAGAAGGAGAACCCTATCGAGGATGAACTTATCTACAGAGTAGGTAAGACCACTGAGATCCAGTGGATAGTCTTTATAAAAGGTTGCTTTATTTAGTTCAAGCTGTCTGACTTTATGCAATATATTTTCAGTAAGTACATTCGTATGATGGGTAATCTAGTCAAACCATGAACGGTGATCACGGCTGAGGTGGCTGAGCGTGCTGCAGTCCTTCGTGTGAACATTTAGTGAATGGAACTAATGGATTCCATTTAGTAACATTTAGTGAATGGAACGAATACGTTGTCGCCAACTTGCAGAAGAGAAGCTGCTGTCTATGGGAACTATACACATGATCATTTACAAACACAACTCGCATATTAAAGGAACGTCCATGGAAGTTATTTGCCACACCCCCATACAGTCCTGGCCATTTCCTCATGTTTGGGCCAATAGGAGTAGATCAGCATTTCAGACGTGAAGCGGGCAGTCTGATCATAGCTCCGGTGTACTGGGAAAACCTTCGACCTTGATAGCATCCAAGAAGTAGTGAAATGCTGGGATGAGTGCATTAGCGTAGCAGGGAATTATACAGTACAGTATAAAGAAATAAATGTCATTTTTACTCTAATAACTTTGTTCTGTTATCCTGCACGCTCAAAGGTCTCGGTTTGACTTGAACATCCGTTGTAAATGCTGTCGTTACTTTATCTTCTGCTAGTCAAGAATCGATTTATAATTGGTCAGGCATGGTCAGACTTTTTGGACACAGATACATTTTTCAATGCTATGTGTAACAGGCACAAGAGGCCGGGAGAAGGGCGAGTTCACTAACCTCCAAGGCATCTCCACCTGCAGCGGCCGAGTTGTAGTGGCAGACAGCAACAACCAGTGCATACAGGTGAGCTATCCGATAACCTGCCGTGTACTGTATGTTCTGTTTGGGTCAACTGCCAGAATAAAACATTTCACAACTTTTGACATGAAAAAAATCTAAAAATATCAATAATCTCAATGAAATTGTTTAAAAAAGTAATTATCTTAAAAAAAATCTAAATAATCTCAAAATATTTTAGCTGTAGAGTTATATTGATGTGCAAACTTTTGTTTTTGCCACCTGACATTTATCGCACTAATCTAATCCTCAAGCAACTTGAATAACTCACTCAAAAACAAACTAAAGAATTAGTTCCTGGTTTGTATACCATTTAACCAGAGGTTAATTAAAATATGTATTGTATAGATCCTTATGTTTGATGGATAAAAAAAAACGGTTAGTTTTAAATGATAAACTTTTTCAAAGTTGACAAAATGCAGAGTTTAAAGAAATATGAAGAAAACCCTGGTGCTTCACACCCCAAATGGCTCCCAAAATATTTTGGTATTCAGGTTCTAACTTCTAACTGCCATATTTCCTGTGAAGGTGTTTACTAATGACGGACAGTTCAAGCTGAGGTTCGGAGTGCGAGGCCGTTCACCAGGGCAACTGCAGCGACCCACAGGCGTGACCGTAGACATGAATGGAGACATCATAGTAGCCGATTATGATAATCGATGGATCAGCATCTTCTCCGCTGAAGGAAAGTTTAAGGTAAGAACTATGTGGAGAGGAAAGATCACTTGGACATGTTGATTAATCAAAATACTAATATCTTTACTAGATATATTTATTTCGGGCAAAAGCAGATTTATAGAATCGAATGAAAATTATGGAAATGTGTATGATATGTAAGAGAATGTGTATCAATCAAAATGAATGTCTTATGAGCACCTCAAGAACTGCTTTATTATTAAACATGACACTATACACAAACAGCAGTCTAACCATATGATAGACGGAAATAAGTTTGGTGTGCGCTCTGTGCTTAAAAATAAACTTGAAATTAAAATGTGAGTTTTTTTGTCATCTAATCTGCCATTGGGGGAAAAAACGTCCCAAATGACTATATCACATGTCTAAACATAGCCAAGGAGTAAACAAGGGAAGTAAAGCAAATATAGAACACTAAACCCTGTGTGTGGGTTACATATACTTTTAGGCATTTGGCCGACGCCCTTATTCAGAGCGACTTACATTTTTATCTCATTATACATCTGAGCAGTTGAGGGTTAAGGGCCTTACTCAAGGGCCCAACAGGGACAACCTGGGTGGTTGTGGATTGATTTCTAAAGGCAAATGTTTGACTCCGTCTGGTCATGGGACAAGCTGGGTTGGTCTGATCAGTGGGCAATGGTTTAAATGGTTTAACCCATATCTCCTAGATATACACAATTACACTTGTCCATTTCTAAGATCTGTTATTTTGGAACAGTAGAACAGACCATATCGGACCTTCTTCCTAAGTGAATTATGGCCAGAATAAACAATGACCCAGGCTGAGAAAGACGGTTTTCTATGTATTCTCAATGCATGACTTTCCACCTACTGTCTTTGTGCTCAGAATAAAATCGGTGCTGGGAGGCTGATGGGGCCAAAGGGCGTTGCAGTGGATCGTAATGGGCACATCATTGCCGTGGATAATAAAGCATGCTGCGTCTTCATCTTCCAGTCAAATGGGAAACTGGTCACCAGGTTTGGGGCGAGGGGCTCGTTGGACAGACAGTTCGCAGGTACTCCTAGACAATGCTCACAAATAAGATCTTTAAAGAGAACAGGCTATGTAAATCTTTATATTCTAACATCAAGTTTGTTGTTGCAGTTCTCAGCATGGTTAAATATGGCATTGGGTGTGCGTGTGTGATTTTGCACCAGCTTTTTATTTTTATTTTTTTGTTAACTTTTTATTGGAAATTCAATTATCAAAACAAACAAATGCAATTTGCACTAGCTTTTTTAATGACTCTGTGCTGTGATGATTGTTTTCTAATAACCAACCTAATTCCCTATTTTGACATAGTGGTTTGGGTTTGAACACCAACTCATAACCAACAGACTGAAGCAACAGACAATGACCTAAAAAAAATGAAATAAAATATTTAGCTTTTTAATAATTTTATTATTATATTATATAAATGCTCTTCAATTCGATTTACAGTGTAAATTAGAGTTTATATACGTTCACTATAAAATCAAGCTGAGTTTTTATGAGATTAAAAATGTAGTATTAATAACATTTGCAGGTCTGTGTGCATGGAGTTTGCATGTTCATGTGCTTTGGTGGGTTTCCTCTGGGTACTCCAGTTTTCTCCCACAGTTCAAAAACATGCAGATTAGATTGATGTGTTTCCAGATAGATTTGGTGTTTCCAAATTTCCCATAGTGTGTGAGTATCTTTATGCTTGTGTGCCCTGCGATGGATTATTCATTTATTTGTTGTGAAACCCATACAGTTTTATGCTGCAGTTATCCACATACTGTAATAGGTGAATGGAGTCCTCAAGTACAATATATAGTTCACGTGCCATGTCTCAGTATAAATGCACCAGTTTCTGGAAGGTCTCAGAGTTTGCTGAAAACAATGTGAAGTCCAGTAAGCTCTTGAAACAAGTGTAGAGGTTCAGGATTAATAGTGGTTTAGTTACTGACATTATATACTGTAGTTCAAAACCATCTTCAAATTTCAGGGAAAATTTCAATTGCAGGTTGTAACATCAAAACAGCTCAGGAGAGTATAAGTGTATGTACAGTCTATACACTACCAGGCAAGTTTGGACACCCTTTAAGATCTTTCCTGTTTTTTTTTTCTTTTTTTTTTTCTATACTTTAAAAAACAATGCTGAATGTGTCCAAAATATGCAATACTCTCCCTTGAAGAGTTGATATTGAGTTGCGTCTGACCATAGTGTCTAATTAACAACAACAATCAGATGTTATTTTTTAAATTACCTAATGCCATATGGGTTATTTAATAGATGTTTTAATAATCCACTATTGTTTGAGAATGTTGAAAAGAAATCTGAATGTGTCCAAACTTTGACTGGTACTTACTGTATATACATCTTGATAGAATAATAGATACACAGATAGATACAGTACATAGACACAGTTTTGTTTACAGTATCTCTCTCCCTCTCTGTCGTACAACTTTATACAGGAAGCGTTTTCATGGCCAGATTTACCCAGGCTTCAGTTCCAATGTGTAAAAGAATGTAGATCTGCCTTTGTTCTGCCTTCCTCTCTGTTATTCAGAAATTCATGATATGACAGCACAGTGGTTTAATGTTTGGCACTGTTGTCTGCACCTCCAGTGGGTCAAACCTTACTTGCAGGCCAAGTTTGCTTGTTCTCCCCCCTTGCTTGGTGGGTTTCCTCAGGTTCCCATTGTCCAAAGATGTGCGCAGTATTCCAACTTGCTGTGTGCGTACGTGCGTACGTGCGTGCGTGCGTGCGTGCGTGCGTGCGTGCGTGCGTGCGCACCCTATGATAGGTGTGCCCAGCTTTGTGTGCCCAACGTATGTGTTACCTGGTACTGTATATGCTGCTAATGGATAGGTGTATAGAGGAATATTCATGATATTCCTGTGCCAGGTCAAAAGACTATCTTTGGCTTTCTTTGACTGGCAAACTCTGTAATGGAGAGGACATGTAAAGCTTATGCATTTGCTGCCACCTTAAGTTGACTTAACTAACCCCTTTCATTGTGCTTTTTTGTCATCACTTATTGTCCAGTTTTCCTAACCCTGTCTAAAAGTGCATGTGGATGTCATACTGCTGCGTTTAGTGTGTCTGAACATTTAGGAAGCTTTAGCTGCATCCATGGACTTTGCTTACTTTGTTTGCTTATATTTTTGACAGATGCCCTTCTGCTTGCTTGTTTTTGTCTCTTTTTTCCCCCTGACCCTTTGTGTTTTGTCCCTTATTCCTTTTTAGAAAAAAGTGGTTCAAACTTTGCACAGGAGCAAAAGCTTAGTAAATCTGGCCCTGGGTTCAGTAAGTATGGAGCACAATGAGTCATGTGGTGTTATGACTAACGTTCATTCCCCATTACTTAAGTCTGAATTGAAAGTTATGATCAGAGTATAATCATCTTGTTTTTGACGCCTGGCTTCAATTAGAATCAAATCATGAATATGCATATCAACACAAAGTAGTATAGTCCAGTATGTTATTTAGAGTGTAAAATGTGGAAGCATTTGAGGTAGCAATTGAATTCGTCATACTGGATGTGATTACACTGATTTTAACTCTTCTGATTTAGGAAATGTCTTATTCCTGATCAATTGGTGGACACTTTTCTTGTCAGATCACCTGATCTCATCAGAGCTCATGTTTTGTGTCTTATTGTCTTACTCCTTGTCTGTCTTCAGGTCCACACTTTGTGGCCATCAACAACAAGAATGAAATCATAGTAACAGACTTTCATAACCATTCGGTTAAGGTAAGGTTATGTTTGTTAATAAATTTTATTACTGACACCCTCCCCAGTAGATGCACACTCAGCACTAGAATGGTGATAAACGTTTTAGGATGCTGTTCGGGGTATTTGTGATTATGCTATTATGTGGTGGTTAGATTTCTGCTCTTTGCTCAGGTGTTTAGTGCAGATGGCGAGTTCCTCTATAAATTTGGGTCACATGGTGAAGGAAATGGGCAGTTTAATGCCCCGACAGGAGTGGCTGTTGATGCAAATGGGAACATCATTGTAGCAGACTGGGGTAACAGCAGGATACAGGTAATAACATTCAGCACTCACACATACACGCACGTTACATATCGGCTTCAAAATGTTGCATCGGAAAATAAAGCCTTGAACGAACATGTAGCGGATGTGCTCTCTAGAATGAAAGTTCAAGGCTAAAAGCATCTGTGCAAATGCAAATAATGGATTTTCAAAGCACATAATAGTGTTGCATTGTCTACAACTCCACAGTGTAATGCAGACTGTGATGTTATTTATTTTTTATCCAAACCTGGGATTGCTGGTTGTGTGAGCGACACGGAGCTGTAAGCAAGCAACATTTGAATTAAGATTTTCTTACTTTTTATGAAGATTAGGTGTAATAGGGGAAAGCAACAAAATAATTGTCTTTCCTGAATTCACCCACATTAACATTACCATAAATTGTGCATTTTATAAACATTCATATAACATATGAAACAATAACATTCATAAAAATTAATACAGTTGTGCTGCTGAACGCTCAATTCTGGTCTAATGGGTTATACTATTTGAAAATTTATGATTTTGCCGCAAGAACTTGTTTGCACAGATATATAAAATATATGTAGTAGTTATGGTGAAGTTTTCTGTAAAGTTGTTGTTGGTATTTGTCTAGGAAGGGCTCCAGTGTCTGAGCTCTGTAACGAAGAGAGATGCTCTTTAAATCACAGGACTGAGAAGTTTGTGGTTTCTTAGTAACATGACAAGCCACATGTCATTTAAATAGGCTGCAAAAGACTGGAACACGTGTGACACAGAAGAGAGTGCTGTTGTACTGAATATCAGCACGACTGTGATGTGGCTATACACAAAGACACAAAGGCGTGGGCTGAGTGCCAAAGGTATCACAGTACAACAACGCGACCTTGAGCTTGATATTACTTTTATTCAACAGTTCTACAAACAGCATTTATTATCAACAGATTATGATTGTTTATTTATCCAGTTATTTTCTTCCACCAACACGTATCCTTCTGTAACTGGCAGCTGGTGACCGACAGTGTAAGGAACTGTGTAGCCAAATGCTGAGGAGAATAAACCATGGCTGTCGTGGGGAGTCTTGTAAATCTTCCAAGTCTCCACTTATCCTGCTTTAGGATCAACTTACTGTTTCAGAGTTGAATGCCAAATTACATCAAATGGAAAGCTAGTGGACTATGTTAAGTCTAGAATCCCCTGTTTCACGCTAAGTAAAGTCTTTGTTCAGGGGTTAACAATTATTAGAACACCTGTGAAGTGGACTGATGCATATGCATGATATAAACATCCCAGTGATCAGCACTCATGGAATTAGTTTTGTCCTATCAAATTACTTGTTAGGAACTAACTGTGTTGTATTAGAGGAACTAACTGGCCATTTCACAACATGGAACCTTTAAATAAATGTAAAAAGTATACCGTCATTTCATCTAATTTATTTATTCAGTTATTTATTCATACATTTTTGTTGTTATGAGAATATGATGATTTCTGGGGTGGTAATGCCTCACACTGCCCTTTTGGTTATGTTCCTGTAACAATACACTTGATTGTGTAAGCCCATTTGGCCAATAGATGTAGCTGTTGATAAAAATCAAGCATGCCGTTGTGCCAATGATGCATTCAAAGTGGTTTCGTCTAAATTGCCAGATGAATACATTGCCTGGCCAAAAGAAGTCACCGTTGGAGTTAAGTAGGCAAATAATTAATACTGTTTGATTGGATAAGTACTGCAGTGCTGAATATCTAACCCTAACTTGCTGATTCCCAAACAGGGTATCCCTTTTGTAGACAAGAACTTTTGGCAGTGTTTTGGGGGATGTGGCAGTGTTATGATCCGGGGTTGCTTCAGTTTCAGTCAGGTGTAGTTATGTGGCAGTAAAATGGAGTCAGCTGACGACCTGAATATACTGAATGACTAAGTTTTTATTTATTTATTTATTTATTTATTTTTAAAAAAATCAATGGATTTCTTTTCGTCCCTGATGGTACAGACGTATTCCAAGATGACAATGCCCGAATTCATTCGGCTCCATTTGTGAAACAATTTGCAGAACGATTGGCCACAAGTAACACTGATTGTGTTTGGAATGTACTCGAGAAGGGTTGACGCAGTGGTCTGACAAATTAATGCAACTCTGGACACGAATAATTTACTGATCAAAATGGTGAATGTGCTAATCCAAGTAAAAGAAAGTTAAAAAAAAAAATATTAGTGTGTGCACCTTCTTTTTTTTTGTCTGGGTTGTGAACTTTGCCAAAAATAAATAGGGCATGGGTAGCTCACTGCGTAAGATGTTGGACTACTGATCATAAGATTACAGGTTCAAACCCCAGTACTACCAAGGTAAATCAAAGCTGAAGGAGATCCAGTGAAACATTAGTGTGCATAACTTTTTTTAGACAGGCAGTATACAGTCTTAAATACAATAATAAATAAATAAATAAATAAATAAATAAATAAATAAATACCTCCCCATGCCCCCCCCCAAATGTTTTAGGAAAGCAGTCATAGGGGAAAAAATATAGGAGGTTGCTAACACAATCTTCAAGGTGCATGTTCTTTCTTTTTCTCAGGTATTTGACAGCTCGGGCTCTTTCCTGTCCTACATCAACACGAGCGCAGACCCGCTGTACGGGCCGCAGGGTTTGGCGCTCACATCTGAAGGTCACGTGGTTGTTGCAGACTCGGGGAACCACTGTTTTAAAGTCTATCGCTACTTACAGTAGTGCTCTGGCTTTCCTGCTTTCTCTCTCCTACTGTACCTTTTTGCACGTTCCACTTCGATCAGATCCCTTAACCAAACTAAAGGTATCTGAGGATGAGCAGAAAGCATAAGAGCATTTTCCTTTCACAGTGCAGTGCTCCAAAGCATAGTTTTTTTCAAAAATCTGTTTATAATTGTGATCTAGACCTTATGATTGTTTAGAGTGGATGTTGGAGAGTGATATAAAAAGCACACTTTGTACAATAATTCACTTCAAGATTGATATTAAACTGGTAAAATTGAAGAAAAAAAAATTGTGTACAGAACTTTCTCTAAAGCGTGTATTCATAAAGCTAGTGTTATCATTTTTGCAACTTGGTAAGTACAAACGTAAAAAAAAAAAAATTGCCCATTAAAAATAAAAGATCTTTAATTAATTCCATGTTAGCATGCAAATATTTAACTTAATTACATAATCTGTACATAAGCACATACACGGTCCTGCAGCTTAATTTAGAATATTCTGCAATTCATATTCATTAATTGTATTTTCATTTTTTTAAATACAAACTTCAGATCTCAGCAGTTGATTAAATTAATACATTTGCATACTTAATCTGCCTGTTATTATGGAATTAATGATGAGTAATTACAATAATTGAGAGCATTTTGGTAATTACGCTATTACCAAATAGCAAATTTTTGGTAAAGATCTGTTTTTATTATTATTTTATTATTATTATTATTATGCTTCATGAATACAGGCTTCACAGAAAGGCCAACTATTTTTAAATCCAGTGTCTTAACCTTAATTATGATTTGCTATGAGTTTCTTAGATCTGAAATGAAACTAGGACTAGAGCCTCTGACAGCTTTACTTGCCCTGTCTCTGGGTACACACTCATCCTGTTTGTCTTTGAGTGCAAACATCATTTGTGGATGTTTAATCTGTGTGTATTGTATTTACGCGCATAAACAAGTGACTGTAAATATGCATATGTGTGTGTGTATATATATGAGAGACTATATGTAATCTGTACATGTACCACAAATCTAGTTTCTCATCACCCCCTGATTAATGTCCTTGTGATGCTTCAGCTGAACAGACGTATTTCTCAGAGTAAACGAGTGTCTACTGTGTGAAACGTGTGTACATTGAGATGCATCGGCTGAAAAGATCGCATTTATTTTTCTATTTCATTTCATGATACTAGTTTTTGTTAAGATTAGTCCTATATTAAGGAGCCCTTGGTGACTAAGATGGGGGAAAAAGCAGGGTTCGGATAAATGTTGCACATATTGAGTCCCACATACAGAGTACCTTTGTAAATAACTGTTTCAATTTATACAGCGTCGTTGTGCTTACTGTATCAGTGTAAAGGTCGTCATTTTTTTTATCAGTATTTATTATTATTTTTTATTTATTTACTGATTTTGTACAGGTTTGTTGTGTTTTTGGAGGAGCTCCACATAATTCTCACCAGCCAAAGCTTTCAACAATGTTGTTTTTTTTTTTTTTTTTTTCCATAGCTTTTGAGAGCCTCATCCATTTGTCTTGAGGTATAAGGTGCTGTTTAGGCTATAATGGAGTTAATTATTCTTATCACTTACACTTATTACAGTCATCGCGAGTGTGTGTGAGTTTAAAGCCGTGTCATGTGAGAGCATTTTGTGTGTAGCTGTTGCTTAATGATCCAGTTTACCTGTTTCTGGACTGCAGTTAAATCCCAGGAGAGTTGTGCATGTTGCGTCTCTTCAAAAAAAAAAAAAGAAATGCATTTTGTTACATTTAATAACTGTAAATGAACACCTGAGTATTTCTATCACGCGTCTCAGAGCAGTGGTTCAGTAGCGGCTTCAGTTGCACGGTTTTGTGTGACTTCCAAGTCCTTAAATTCCTTTTCGCAGTTCCCCAAATCTGTGTGCATCCCGAACACTCTTGTGTGAGAAATGATTTGCATCCTTATATTAATTTTTTAGTTCAAGCACATTTTAGGACTTTGTTACATCCGCCTACTTGGCTCCGTTTTAACCCATCACACAAGGGGATGCTAAACACACTGCTGATATGTAGCCAAGTTTTACACTTTATTTCATGAGCTATTGCACACATGTAAATCTCACTCCTCAGCACGAAAGCTCGTGCATGCTTGCAGTGCATTATGGGAATGGCTTCTATGCATTGTAGCATTATTCTAATATCTGATCGTTTAGTTCGAATTTTAGCACAATAGTTCTAGAGTTTTCGAGTAACAGAACTGATCCTTAGTCAGTTTCTGTCTTCCATTATTCTCTTAGCTAAGAAGTTAGAGAGCAAGTTTAGCTGAACCTCATCTCTGAGACACCCAAGACCCGCACACACACAGCACTGACTAATGATCACTAACTCCTTCCAGAACATAAACTAGAACCCATTATTAATTAAAATCATTCAGTAATTTTAAATGTCTTGAACATCACATGAGATCCATTTTAACAGTGTGTAATGAAAAATTGTAAATATAAAGTTATTTAACACCTGTGTCTTTCTTTCTCAGAACCACTTTCTCTGTCTCACACACACACAAGCTTGTTTCAGTAAAAATATGGCTCTCAGACATGGGTCTACACCATTGGACTGCTGTTTGTTCATTAAAGAGGTGAAAATTGGTTATTGTGTTCTTATGATAATCGGCTTGTTGAACTGTTCTGTCAATTAAATTTCAATCCAAATCTCACCAACACAAAAACTACCCTGCTTCTAAATAACTTAAGTCTAATTATAGTTTTAATAACTACTTTCATTTCTCCAATTAGTAGCCAAAATATTATTGTACAAAAAACAATTAAAAAACTTTAGATTTAAATAGTTGGCCTTGATTCATAAAATTGTATATTTTATGTAAAATGTGAGTATACTGTTCTTACATGTAAAAAGAATGACTTTAAACGCAGATATATGACCTACATTTATTACACATGTGTAACAGTAGATAAACACCTCCAGACAAAGGCTGAATTACAAGCAGATAAGACATACAAACACTTTCATTAAAAACAAAAATAGCTAGCAATAGCGCCATCTATCCACTTGCTTTTCTTTCTGCTAGTCTCCTGCATCTCAAATACAAATCACAAAAACATATACAATAAGATTGAAGGAAAATAAAAGGAACTAAAGGTTTTGAGAAAAGCATAAAACAGATGGAATGTACACAGGCTGCTTTACAGACTGTATCGTTCAGTTTCAATTTCTAATGTGAACTATATGAATACTGAAATACATCATTTACAGTAATAAATATAAAAGGATAATAGAAAACAGAAAGCAAGGAAAAAATAGATTTGTAACAATGATGTACCTGCCTGACACTGACCTGGATGTGAAGCCTGGGTTTAACAGTTTCTTATTAATCTGCACATTTTCTTAAATTTAGGTCTAGTCATGTTCAAATGTTCAGACATGAAGGTACTAGAGATACTATTAACTACAGAAACAAAATCTTTTAGCGGGGAAGAAAACAAGAATTTCTCCTTTGTACAGTAGCTCGTCTAGCTGGATCTGATTAAATTAGTTTTTTTTTTTTTTTTTTAATTACACAAGCTAGGTTTGATCCCTCAATTATGAAAACCAATATTAAGAGGTGTTCAGACATCACATATTTAAATAAGCACACCTATCTGTAAACATTACACATATTTCCCAAGCTCATTTCAGCCGAACAATTGGGCCATTAAAAGATGGTTATCATGGAAATGTCTTAAACTTGCATAGCAGCCTGTGCATACGCAGAACCTTGGATGGGTATTTAAGTATTATGACAATTTCACGTTTCTATTGAAATTCTATTAATACAAATTATTAAAAAAAAAAAAACACCTCTAGAGCTCCTTCGTATGCTCACAGTGAACTACTTTTAAAACCTACTGCTCTAAATTCCTTTGCTTAAAAGCTCACATTTATAGGGGACACAAAACACACAGGTAAAATGAGATATTTAAAAGCAGCTCATGTTGATATTTGCTTAAAACCTGCAGCGCATCTTGACCTGAACATCAACAGGGCTACATCGTAATCCAACAGTAATAAGAACAGATATGTTCAGATCAGGCTGAGTAGAGTATTACTCTCCCGAATTCGCAAGAACAGATCGTGAAGAAGCTCGAAGTCTGAGCCGCACTATGGCAGCTTACCTCCTGAGAGAAGGATGCCTTGGAATGATTGCAAATACAATGAATGCTGTTTTCTTTCTGCTTTCCTCTCAGTGACAGTGGCTATTACACGAGCTTCAGTCTCACACTATAAAGTACCACTTTCTACCCAATCTCATTTAACGGTAGTAGAGGAACATCTGCAGGTAGGTTCACCTGCAATGCACTTCCCCTTCCAAAATTATTCAAATACACGGTTAGTCTCTCCTCAGTAATAGTGGCAGATCTGCAAGCGGCTGCCTGGGTCATTCTTGCCAGGACTGAAGAAGGGAGAAACGGGCTCGTCAAAGTACGCCGCGAAGCTGTAGACACGTTTCATGGTGACGGCGTCGTAAAAAGCCACGTGGCCACGCTCATAGTCAAGGAAGACACCGACACGCGGAGAGCTCCAGTAATCGGCCACAGGAACGCGGGCGTCCTCTTCGTTAGCGTAAAGGCGATCGTGGAGGCTCAGGCTCCAGTAACCAGCAGATGGAGACAGACTAACGAAGCCTTTTCGGTTGCTGCGTGTTGTTGTCACACCCAGGTACCAGACTCCCTTGTCCCTCACGTCTACCTCCCAGTAGTGTTGGCCACTGGAGTACTGCGCGGTAGCCAGCACACCAAAGAAGCGTGTGAAGCGACGTGGCAAGTCAGGCTCATGCGAACGCGCTCGGCCTTCCTCCACCTTTGTGTCGAAGTCACTAATGGCCAAAGACGGGTGTGCTGTGTCCAGATCTAACGTCAGGTTCTGTGGCACTGAAGGGCAGAGAATCATGTACATTATTACCCAATCTTTATATTTCCTTTAAATGACAGAGAAGAACTCTTTAGACAGTGAAAATCCCAAACTAGGGGACGTTGAGGGTACACGGTGTGGTCTTACATTTATTCATTATAATTCAGATTTCATGGCTTTGTTTTGGAAATTTGTTCTTAATTCATTACTTAGTAACACATCAAACTTTTGAAAAGCAATATTTAAATATAATAAAATACAACGAATTAACATATTTAAAATAATTGACTGTCCATGAGACGAGTTCCTGTTATTGCTGAAGCAATCAAGAGTCCTTCCTCCACCGTGTGAAAATTGTACAAACACATAATCAAGAGCAGGGCTGGGCTAAAGAACACACGAGCTATTTGTCTTTTTTAGGAGTATTGAGGATAAGAATAGTGCTGCAGTCCTGGTGCAATACCAGCTTACGTGCTTAAGCTGTAGTAATGACTTTTATATAATAAACTAAAAAAAATGTAAAATTTTTTAAAAAAAAATAAGCAATAATGATTATGATAAATACACTTCTACAGTTATAGGCTTAAGTGACATTTTGTAATATTACGAAATATAAGTAATATTAGATTGGCTGTGGTACTTTACTGAACTTCAAGCATGCAACATTTTGGAATGAAATTATGGTCATAGTGATGAGTCAAAGTTTTAATCATTTGCCATGTTCTGTATTTAGTTTTGGTGCATTTTTTTTATTTGTACCTCAAACTGAACGGGCATGTTCTGGCATTTCTGAACCAATTTGATAAAACTGATATTGGGAGGCAGGCTATGATTCAAGGACAATGCTCTTTACTTACTTAGAAAAAAAACTAAATCAATGATATCAGTTGTAAAAGGTGTCTCGTCATTCCTCTGGGAGGCAATTAATTTATGCTTATGAATTTCATTTGAGGTGGTAAAATGTTGCAGTTCTTCTATATTCCTATAGGTGTCGCCACACTATTCATATGTTGGCACACATCACAGTGTCCTGTGTGGGATATTTATTTTTAATTGGAACTAAAATTGGGATATTTATAAAAGTCGTGATACTGACAGAAACATCATACAAATCAAATCAGAACCCAAGTATTGTGATAATATTGCATCAAGCGATGTCTCAGGTGATGTCCATCACTACTTACTTGTGTGTAACACATGCATCATCTTCTTCCACAAGATGAGCTGAAATGGTCCCGTGAACTCGGTGAAATCAGGCGGACAGTTCACTGCCTGTACTGTGAGGTTAACGTGACTTGGGCTACAAATTAAGAAAACAGCACTGCAATAATAATAAATAATGAAACAATAATAAACTTAAACTGCAACTTTTTAGTTTCAACATACAGTTGTCTACATACCTTGAATATGCTTTGCTGATGCTCTGAAAAATACACCCATAAGCAATGGAACGTAAGGAATTAAAAACTACATGGAACATCATGCATGCAGGTAGAAAGACACGAGACATACCTCAAAGTTTGCTACCTCGCTGAGCTGGTTCTGAATTTCAGCAATGGCCTTGTCGACTTTAGCTGCCTCGCTTTCCACCAGTTTAAGATTCTCATCTATTAGTGCTATAGTAGCTGCTTCCTCAGACTCCAACCTCTCTAACAGTCGGTCCTTCTCATCCAGCAGGAACTGCACCAGTGCTCCCACATCATCCTCGATCTTCTCCTTCAGCGCCTGCTTCTTTAGCTGTGGGGAAATGAACAAAGTAATTCTGCTACATTGGATTAGACCAGGGGTCTCAAACTCGGTTCCTGGAGGGCCGCAACCCTACAGAGTTTTGTTCCAACCATAATAAAAAAACACCTGATCCAACTAAACAAGTCATTAAGGCTTATTTGAAAACTACATAGTATGTATGTTGGAGCAGGGTTGGAACAAAACTCTGTGGGGCTGCGGCCCTCCAGGAACTAAGTTTGAGACCCCTGGACTAGACCTACTGAACTAATTTAGATGTGACAGTATTAAAATTACGTATTAGTATAATAGTTATAGACAGTATTAATCTAAATTATAATTTTAAAAAATACAGGAAAGACTGAAGCTTTACACGTAGTAAACCTATAAAAGATAAAGGTTTTGGAAAATTTGTGGAAGAATAAATAAATAAATAAATAAATAAAAACATCTGCTATCCTTGCTGTTGGAAAGCAGTCCCATGGTACAGTATGATGCTGCCGCTGCCAACACCATGATTCACCACAGAGATGGCATTAGCCAACTGACTGATTTCCGCCACCATACAAAGTACATCTTTCTTTCAATTTTCCTTAATAAACATTTTTCTATGATTATGTACAGTACTGTATATATGCTGTCTTGTTGGTATTTAGTCTGAAGTCTGAAGACGGGGTGTGTGTAATGTAAAGTACACTTCAAGTGGACATAAAGCACTGGAAGTAATTTAAATAGTGCAAAAATCCTTATTTTCTCTCACTGTAGATACAACACTGTTTGTAAAATGGGAGAATTCGCAACAGACGGGCTGCCATTCCATCGCAGGGAAAATTCACACACTTCTCCACACACACATGTACAATCAGCCTACGTGCATGTTTTCGGACAGTCAGAGGAAACCAGAGAACTCGAGGAGAACATGCGAAATTCCAAAAACCATGATTCGGGGCTGCATGATTCATTCTTACAGTACATACTTTCACATCTGCTTTGGCTTGCTCATCCGTGGCTTTGACTCGGCCACACATGGACTTCTGCCAGTTCAGTTTGATGAGCCTCAGCTTTAGGCCTCCCTGTGTACAAAAGAAAGAAATGGACCAGTCAGAACTATTCCCATGATTACTAATCATTATGAGGGTATTAGAAACTCACACACAATGTCTGGTGGGACAGCTTACCTTCATGTCCTCAACAACCTCAGGAACAGGAGCCACATCATGGAGTCTGAAAGCCATTTAATACATCGTGACATAATTCATACACGATTAAAAACATGCACTGTGTAAAATGCAAACCGGTGAGAATTTTATTATAATCAAATTTTACAGGTACATGAAAAGTAGTTTTATCTCACAATCCAGTTCTGCTGCTTGAAAATATTGTGCATGACTGCTAGAGCTTTCTTTCAAAGAGCATTAGTATTGGGGGAACTTTAATCATTCTGCAGTCATGTACCCTGGCTTCAATTATTAAAGCTATTGTTACGGTAATTATCTACAGGAAATTAATAATCTACCCATCCGTGGAGATATTTCCATGTTACTAAACTAGTAGAAATAAAAAGGTCCCCTTTTTGCATACCTGATGTACACAATACCATACCTGATGTAAAGACAATGAGAAAGCCAAATGCTGCACTGCCTCTAGTTTCATTGCTCTCTCCATCCCCTCTTTTTCTCAGTCACCATCTATATTTTTCCTCTCTTTCTTCCATTCTAGACTGACCCTTAGCTTTGTACATCATTCAGCCAAATGTGTCCAGAACTGTTCCAGAACCAGACCTGGTTAAAAAATAAATAAATAAAAATAAATAGAGCTTAACGCTCTTTACCTGTGATCTCTCGACTCTCTGCACACCACACAGATGGGCTTCCTGTCTGTGTGGCAGTAGAGTTTAAGCTCCTCATGGTGCCGCTCACATTTCCCATCTGTTTTAGCCGGTTTGGCTGGTGCAGGAGGTTTGCACGTCTTTAGACAATCAAACTCGCTCAGTTTATCCACAAGGTTCTTCACCAGATAGTTCTTCGTGAAGCTCATTTTTCCAAACACCTGTGAAACAAACACCGCTAGATTAATACATATATTATGTAGCTTGAGGCATTTTGATGTTTACGGAATGACAGTCATAGTTCCAGACTTGTTTCAAGGAAATATTATGCATCCCTGCATGATTTTGAACTCCTGCTCATGTTGTGCCACAAGGCTGTCATCAGTCCCCATGTGCATGCTTGAGCCCATAAATGTCCATGATTCACTAGTCTGACAGTGACTGACATGGAAAAGAGAGCAGGCCCATCCTCCTTCCCTGACCCCCAGGCCAATTTTGCATTCTTGGCTCCCAGGCTTAGTTGGCTGTGGTGTTGTTGGGATTTGAACTTTTAATCACTAAATGGCTTTACTGCCTCCTATGATGCCAAAGCCAGATTCTGACACATCTACTGCTGTGGCTTTCTCTGCCTTTGGACTGGCATGATGCATCTTGATGAATCTCTATTTCTTCTTGGAATTTCTGCACTTATGACTCACTTTCTGCTGCTGTGGCTGGTTCCCACATTTGAAAACTAAGTCGATTTGTTTTTCCCAAACCAGTCTATGCATATGCGAATAATTTCTAGTCACAATATTTTCGCTGGCAAAGCTTTGAGAAAACTTACTGCTGTTTGATTTCATAGTATGGAGTTGTAAAAAATATAACAAAGAAAAGATTCCACTATGCGTCTCGAGTCAGAAAAGGACGGGTTTCATTTTGAATTGGATTCCTCTTATGGTTTCTTCCTCGTGTTGTCTCATGAAGTTTTTCCTCGTCATTGCCGTCTTTGGCTTAATCGTTATGGCTTTATTTCTTGTGGGGTTTTTTTTGTTTGTTTGTTAAAAGACATTAAAATGTCATTGGATGGAACTGGGTTCTTTTTAAATTATTTATTATTACTACACGATTTTGGATATTTTGGTAAATGTTTTTACGTCAAGTTGTTCTTATGTGGCGGCACGGTGGCTTAGTGGGGAACACTGTCGCCTTGCACCTCCAACAGTTCGATTCCCACCTCGGGTCTGTGAATTTGCATGTTCTCCCTGTGCGTGGTGGGTTCCGGTTAGGCGCCCTGGTGATCCCAAATTGCCTGTAGTGTGTAAATGCACGTGAGTGTTGGAATGGGAATAAATACCATGATCACCATTGGCCACACAGTCCATCGTTCCAGAGGTTCCAAGATGAATGGACAGATGGATGTTGTTTGTGTGTGTAATTGGCAAATGACTAAAACAGCCCATGTACAGTACAGCTTTTAAAGACACCACATTAGCAGCATCTGCAGCAACAGCTAATTGTCCAGTAAGTTAGCTAAAGAAAGCTATTTAATTCTCTGTTGTTTACGTAGCAGAAATGCAGCTAGTAAGAAAGCTAGGTTATAAAAAATACTTTAAACGGTTAATAAATATATATGACATATATACTATATAATAATTTGAAAAAAAAAATGCTATAGACCTGTGATAAACATATATGCCAGTTGTTTTTTTTTAGCTTTGCTGAGGTGCTCTGATGGAACAGGAGCCTTAATGCAGATGGTTAAAGTCGCCTTTTACGTCACTGTTCATATTACCGTTAGCTTAGTGACTTAGCCACGCGCAGAATTAGCGCAAACGCTCATTTAACTACCAGTCCTGTGCGAAGGACATGAAAACAAAACCCACCATCCGGCACTCTGGACACTGGTAGCCGATGTCGTCTCCTCCGTTTTCCTCCCAGTGCATTAAAATGCACATGCGGCAGAAGTTGTGACCGCATTTTAAAATGACTGGGTCATCAAAATAATCCAGGCAAATAGCGCACACCAATTCTTTTTGTAATTCCCCCTTTTTATCTGCAGCGGCAGCCATGTCACTGAGCGAGCAGCTTCCTGCAGAGTGCACAGGAAAACGGGACGCACGCGAGAGTGCAGTGCACAGGAACCGATGACGTAGGACACAGAAAAGTAAATAAAACAACACCGTAGTATTTACTGTTACATAGCATTTGTGTTATTGAAGTAAAAGTTGTACATTATTAATATTATTATTCTTATTATTGTTGTTCTTGTTGTTATGGCAGACCTACAGTATAAAAGTTTAATATTGGACTGATGGGACTGAAATGTTATACAGTACTGTGCAAAAGTCTTGAGCTACCCCTCATGTCTTTATGTTACATTAAATGTAATTAGATCATGAAGATTAAATTTAAGAAATTAAAAGAAATATTTTAGTGTGACCATTTAAAAATTGGTTGTTTATGTATAACAACTTCCGCAGCAACCTCATTTCCCCTCTCGTCTGTTCCAACCCCTCAGCACTGAGCGTCACAGTATACTGATCACTGGCCTGATCATCTGCCACAATCTGTTCCTGCTTCTTACTGGTTCATGGCTTATTTTAGTGAATTAATTATATTAAATCAATTAATAATTCATCCATTATTTTTATGCTTGAATGCTTTATAGGTCACTGTGTGGTTTAACAAACCTCTGAAACTTGTCAGGTACCAAAAAGTCTTTCAGGAAGCATTTACGATAACATCTACTGATGTCAAAGTGCCTATGATGTCATCGATGATGCTGTTTTAATTGTGCTGATGTCATGAATGTGCGTGTGCCCTCTTGTTCCTCTGATGCTTTAATTTTATTTAAAAAAAACGTGGTTTTTCTTCAGACATTCGGGCCCTTATGGGGGGTCTTAACATGGATATCGGCATACAGTTTGGAATCTGCTGCCAAGCTCATACAGACTTGCACGTATCCATGTCAAACTCGGTAGACTTCTAGATCTCACTGAGCTGAACAGTGTGGATCGTTTAAAAAACACACATTTATGATTGCACTATTGAATACACACACACTACTCATACTACACATATCCTACACACAAACACACTATATACACACGTACTACACATCCTAATGATTGCCACCAAACCCATCTCACATTGATTGACATCAGCAACCGGGGCTTTTTGGAGTTCTTAACATGCTCAAAAGCTGGTGATGGTGCAGGTGCTTGGGTCGATCATTGGGTCGTTGTGTTGCCCGGGCGCACCAGAAAGACGCGTCCAGCCGTGACAATGCCCTAAACTTATGCCTTAATTAGTGACTTCAGTGACTGGGGCTTTTTAGAGGTGTAGAAGGCACACAGTTTGTGCAGTGCCCCCGGGCAGCGTTGTCTTTTTGGAGGTCTTAAAATGCTCAAAATCCGCATGGATGATGATGGCGTAGGTGCTTGTGCAGTTCTTAGATTCACACCTTACCATGCATCTATCCATCCATCTATGTAGTTTCATATACAAGATACACCTGACGGCACACTGACTGATGGGAAATATTCAGTCTTATACAGTACATAGCAAGTAGTAAAACTGTACACAAATTACACTTGGTAATTAACTGCCACAAGCAGTTAGACTTAAGTATGCAAAAATAAAAATCAAATGTCTCAGAACACACTGAAAATCTGAATTTTTCCATATAAATTTAGAAATAGAGAATGTATTTTAATATTTCAAATATTTCAAATATAAACCATATCTTCGCTATCTTGAATATGTGATACACACATGTTCACGATTCAGCACTGTTTTTTTGAGTTTTATATAAACACAATGTATTCATGTAATAAATTAGTGATGCTACCACTGCTAAATGCTTTGTAAAAAAAAAAAGGTCAGATTTTCCTCATGCCTAATCGGTTTGTGGCATTGAAGGAGTTTCTGGACGGCCACCATATCAGTGCAGTGCAGCGAGCAGTTCAGTCATGGTGATGGCATGCCGAGAAAACTTAATTAATGAAACACTGGGATAAGTGCATTAGTGTAGCAGGGGATTAAATAGAGAAATAAAGGTAGGTTTTACCTCTCATAACTGTGTAGAAACGAATGCAAAATACGGTGGTTAGCACTGTCGAGTGTTTGATTCCCGCTCAGGTCTGTGCATCTGGGTGGATTTCCTCCCACACTGCAGAGACATGCAGATTAGGCTAGCTGGCATTTCTAAATATCCCATAGTGTGCAAATGTGTGTGCATGTGTGCCCTGTAGTGCATTGGCACCGCATCCAGAGTGTACCCCACCTCATGACCAGTGATGTGACAACAAGTGAGTGCAAAATACACTAAAAAAAGCTATCAAATAATTATTGGATTTACAATAATGTTTAACGTCAAGCAACTAAACATATGTATGAGGAGTCTCTTATAATGCTTACTGTATAACAAATCCTTTCAGCAAAATGACCCATGCACTTAGAGCTACCTACATTTTAATGCTGACAAGACAAGCCTTTTTATGCTGGAAACGACAGTAGAGCAGTGAGCTACATTGCACAAGCTGAAGCAGTGTGGTTTCTTTCTAGTGACGTCAGTGACTGGGGCTTTTTAGAGGTGTAGAAGGCACACAGTTTGTGCAGTGCCCCCGGGCAACACAACGACCCAATGATCGACCCAAGCACCTGCACCAGCTTTTGAGCATGTTAAGAACTCCAAAAAGCCCCGGTTGCTCATGTCAATCAATGTGAGATGGGTTTAGTGGCAAAGAAAGAAAGAAAGAAAGAAAGAAAGAAAGAAAGAAAGAAAGAAAGAAAGAAAAAGCGTGTGGCCTGTCATCTGGGAATCGCATGTCTGAATCCTGTCTGATGAAGTTGGCTGGCCTGTGGGGGTGGGAGTATTGCTGCCTCCTACGGTAAATGGCACCCTGGAATCTCAAAAATGATTCTTTTTGTCCAGTCATCAGGTTTTCTTATCACCTCTCATATGGCTGAAAAGAGTTAAAGAAACAAATGAGCTGCACATGATTCAGTGTCTGATTTGAATAGTTTAGAGTTTAGATTGTCCTGCTTTCTCCAGTGGTGCTGTGTTAGCGTCAAGGTCAGCCTCTGATGACTGGCAGATAGAACTCTCGCTGGCCTGCAAGTAAATCTCTTGACCAAATAGATCATCAATAGCACTATATCAATATGTCCTCAATTTATATTACAAATTTATATTTATAGGTTATAAATATACTGAAGCAGTATCTTCAACCAATTCATACTGCAATTAACCTTTTTATTTTGTATCACTGTGTGTGTTGTAATTATATCTTTCATTTATTATACTAGAAAGATCACATTAACATGTTAACACAACAGGAAATAAACAAGGCTGGATCAACACTATTCAGATGTTTAATACATACAGTAATATCACTCCAAGTTCAGTGGTGCTTATATACAGAAGATACATAGCTCATGATAATGAAAAAAAGAGATGACATTTTAAACATGGCACACTTTATGCCAACATAAATATGTGTATGCCTCATTACACCCAGCTATGTAAATAACTCGCAGCAGGCTTTCAGTTTTTCAGTGTTTCATACAGTACAGTTTGATATACGTGCACAATCAGCAGTTTCTCTCTACTAACATAATGTAACCACATGTTGACATTTATTCTGCTACTTATTATTGATCATACTGTAAACTATAAAAAAAAAAACTTAATGTAAACACCAATAATTTGATCCTATTCATTTTTTTTGGCTTTACCCAAGTTCATACTCTATCTTCCTTTTCAGCTTATCCTTCGCCTTTCTGTCCTATTCTAAATACGTAACCCATTACATATCCCCAGAATTTAATAAACATTTGCCAAAATGTAACAATTGGGATAGAAAAGTAAACTCCACTGCAGTCCTTTGAAATCAGGATATACATTTTAAAAACATTAATTTTATATATTTTGAGCACACAGTAGAGGCCTGATCTGAAAAACGTATGGTACATTTCTTTGCTTTCATACTAGAATAGCACAGGTAATGGAAACCACTCAACCAGATGTTTAGGATGCAGCTGGATTTTCCACAGGACTGAATCTTTCTGAGGCACTTGTTAAATTGCACATACACAGCTCTGTGATGCGTCCAAGATGGCACACGATAATCGGTACTGGATCCTGTACTGTAGGTGTCACACTTCAGAGCCATCGCTGCCTTCAAAACCGCTCCTTAACATGACAGGCTGCATGCTGCCTGAGGTGGGAAGTCCATCCCTCTCTGACCTCTTTCTCACCTCCTTTTCTGGTCTGCTCTGTGACCGCAGTATTAGAAAAAGCACAGCCACGACGAGGCCAAAGAGCAGGAGCCCGACTGAGAGTCCCGCTGCCATCGCTGCTTCATTCTCACTGCCCTGCTCGTCCATTTCATGCTGTACCAGGCTTTCAGCAGGAATCTCCCCGGTCTGCGCTGCCTGCTGGTGCTCGAGAGCGATGTGCATGATGTTGGTGCCTCGACTGTGCTCGGCACTAATCGTTTCAGCGATAGCAGGCACGTCCTGGTTAGAGCGCCTGGCGCGGCTGTTGTGAGCCACCAACGCATGGTACTCCGCGCTTCTTTTGCCGATGCCACGGTTTGCATTTTCTCTGGAGCGCACGGTGTAAATGGTGTGGATGTACCACTCTCGGCCTGCTGTCACCTGGAGGAGATTTAAGCTGGTGATTAATGATACTGTATGTTTATCGTTGTGTACGCATAATAATAAATGCTTTTCTCAGTTCATTATGCTAATGCCAAATAAAAGCTCGTTTTAAATTACTGTGGCTTATTTTATAATGAAACATTTGGTGATCACAGTGAAGACCTGGAATAAGGGAGCCGAGTCCAGTCTGAACCCATCTGAGCCGGGCTGTTTCACTAGAGAGAGGGCTGATGGGTCGTCTGCTGCCAGAACGGCGTTGAAGTTTATATCACCAAAACGCAGAGCCTGTGTCTCTGGCTGTGCTTTGTCCTGGAAACAAAGATAATGAGTAAACCTTTCTCGTGATTCCAGCAAACTGCACCTTTTCACATGCTAACATACTGTAATAGGCTGAGGGGAAAACATTATGCACAAATACAGTATGTGCTCACAGAGACCAGCAATCTGATAATGTTGCTGTGAATGACAGGGTAAAGTATGCCAGGGTAAAGAATTGTTAATTTCGCGTCCTTGATCTGTCCAAACACAGACAGCTGTGGAAACATCAGGATTCGAAAACATGATCTTCTAAAGAAAGGGTAAACATTTTTCCAGTGTACTCAGGATTTCCCAAAGCCATGTTGCACTTCCTGTATACAGGGCACACACTAGGCTACCGACTTCATTTTGCATTATAATTGTTACAATATGCCTTAGACAAATTAGCCAGTATTGCTGTAGAGAGATATACATACAATTATTTTAAATCTGTATAGTAATGAAGAAGAATCCGCCAAGCAGCCAAACTCAGACTTGGTAGGGTTGTACTTGGGCACGTATCCATCTGCTCCAGTGCACAAATACACCTTCTCGATATTACAGTGAAACGAGTTCCCCAGGTTCTGTACCGGATCCACCATCACTCGCCCGTAGATCGTGTCACCTGCAAGAGGAAACTTGGGTCACTGAAAAATTTGAATGGTTTCGCTTTTCTTATGTTTCAGCACTATTTGTATTTCATTAATTCGTTTTTTTTTAATTCTCTATTCTTATAAGAACAGAAGATGCAATCCTCTTTCCTTGTACGTACTTGCATGAGGACAGTAAAGGCATTCTAGTCTCGACTCGAATTAGTCAAGAACTGCATGTCAGCAAAATGTGTAACCTCTAACAAAAGCACAAACATCGCTGATTATCAGAAGGATGTCTAGCACCTGGATCAGTAATGATGATTACTGACAATCATGGCAGACAGTCTTTACTACTGTACTTGTAAATGATCATCTCTAATAAAAGTTTGAGGACTTTCGATGAATAAAGTGACATCACATCACGCGTCACATAGACTTGTTATACAATTGCCTTCGACTTAATGCATTGATCTAAACCAGAGGTCCATGCTGAGCTGTTTCATGATTGTACTGTGTCCAGATTGTTTTGATCCGAAGCCGTGCATGCTCATGAGAAATTCTGTGTGAACTCCGGTTCCAAGAGTTTGGTCTGGTATTGACTAGAGAAAATCGTCTGAAAGTAATGTATATGCTGTTTAATATTGGTCGATCTTGTAGTCTGTAAGGGTTTGATAAAGGAAGGACGAAAGAATCAGTGTAATCTGTTATTCCCTAATATTGTATATAAGCTGCTGTTGGATATTTAATGGACCTTGATACCTGCGCACTTTGTGCGATCATTAGGTAGCTTCGTCAGGGACGAAGACAAAGAACAAAGACAAGTACACGTTCAAGTTCAAGACAAAGACCTAAACTCAGTCTTTGAAAGCACCGGTGTGATTAAGAGACAGAAAGTGGCACGCCATCAGTCCAGTGTGCCCTCTCAGTTTAAATTCAAACTTAATGCAAAGTACATATGAAATCACACATAAAGTGTGTACTTGTCCAACGATAGAGTTTATTTTCCGTTTTCGGAGCCCTGTCTGGTCTCGAGGAGCTGGCAGAGCTCTGCTCATGTTGTGTTTCTTTCTTTAGTTTAATTTTAGTTCCTAATTAATAATAACATGAATAAGATCTCCAAATGGGAAGATCTTCCTGTGCGTGTGTCATAAGCACTCTCATGAACTGCGTATTATTACATTACTGTACATTACATTACTATCTTGTGGTTCGGCTCTAACCTGCACCATGTCACACACAATCTTGACTTAACATTTATATATTATTATAAAAAACATTTATAAAGAATTAGGTATGGAAAAAAGCATGATGGTTATGCTGTGGTCAGAGTCATAAGGCCCTTTTTTATTATATCATGTTAGTCTTGGTGTCAAAATTTTGCATAACAAACTAAAAAAAAATTTTTTTAAATAAATTCTTCGAATGCTTTTATGTATGTGTGTAACACAAAAAATCCTGGAAATTTTTGGCTCAACGGAAACATCCTCAATCACCGACCAAGAACAGAATTGGAACATTATCAGGGGAAAGGTTTTAACAATCAACAGTGCTCGTTACAGTGAGATGCTTATTATAAAGCTGAAGCCTAAACTTCAGGGTCAACACAGAGGAGTGTTATCCATGGGGGTTGTTATCTTGCATGACAACACACTTCCAAAAACCTCTGCCCACACTGTAGGCACTCTGGAAAAGCTGATTTGTTGAGTTGTTAAAGCATCTTCCATATATTCCTGATCTTTGACCTGTTCGGTCCCCTGAAAGCAGCCCTACCAGGATGAAGATTCACTTCCACCCTAATTTATAGATATAACCACTGAATGTGATACTCGTGCACACACACACACACACACCCACATACACACACACACACACACACACCCACACCCACACACACCGGCCTTTTGTTTTTACATCGTCTCATTTGATATTTACACAATCAGTTTTTTCTCTTCATCTGAACTTCATTAGAAATTCTTCAAACTGCAACTCAAGACTGGAACTGAACTCAGAATGTTATTTCTGGTAGGAGGTCTGAGTGAGTATCTGTTATAAGGAGCAATTTCAGACACAAATGCTGTTAATTTCTCTAAAGAGGAAGTTTCTCTGTAGGGTGTAGAGAGAGGGGCTACTAACCTTGCTTGGAACGAAAGTTTTCAAAGCATTCAGGAATGAAAGGAAATAACTTTTTAACGAAGGGAAAGAGAACTTTTCAACGTTATCATTACTGAAAGGGATGGGATCGAAGTCTGCTTCACTCTCTGGCAGTCTTTAGTGTTCACAGGATATAGCATAAGAACACGGATCAAAGACCAAATTGACTCAGTAGCACATTTTAAACCAATAGACATGTACAGTACAGACCAAAAGTTTGGACACACCTTCTCATTCAAAGAGGTTGAATTTGTATGATGGCAAGAAAAAAGCAGCTAAGTGAAGAAAAAAACGAGCGGCCATCATTACTTTAAGAAATGAAGGTCAGTCAGTCCGAAAAATCGGGAAAACTTTGAAAGTGTCCTCAAGTGCCGTCACAAAAACCATCAAGCGCTACAAAGAAACTGGCTGACATGTGGACCGCCCCAGGAAAGGAAGACCAAGAGTCACCTCTGCTGCGGAGGAGAAGTTCATCCGAGTCACCAGCCTCAGAAATCGGCGGTTAACAGCAGCTCAGATCAGAGAGCAGGTCAATGCCACACAGAGTTCTAGCAGCAGACACATCTCTAGAACAACTGTTAAGAGGAGACTGTGTGAATCAGGCCTTCATGCTAGAAGATCTGCTAGGAAACCACTGCTAAGGACAGACAACAAGCAGAAGAGACGCGTTTGGGCTAAAGAACACAAGAAAGAACACAAGAAAGAAAACTCTTTGAATGAGAAGGGGTGTCCAAACTTTTGGTCTGTACTGTATATATAGTATATATTGAAATTATTGATCTCAATAATTGTAAAAAATTCTAAATATATGCCCTGATAGCTAGACAGAGTGCTAACTGAATTGCTTATGACTTGTTTTTAGCTTCGTACCAAGGCTGCATCTCAATTCTTGTCTTACTTGATCTTAGTGCTGCATTCGACACTATAGATCATGATATTCTCATAGATCGCTTACAAAATCACATTGGTATTCAGGGACAGGCGTTAAAATGGTTTAGATCCTACCTGTCTGATCGATTCCATTTTGTAGATCTGAATGGAGAACAGTCTGGTGTAATGCCAGTGAAATATGGGGTGCCACAAGGGTCAGTTTTAGGACCTCTGCTGTTCTCAATATACATGCTTCTCTTGGGCAACATCATTAGAAGACATGGGATTAGTTTCCATTGTTATGGTGATGATACTCAGTTATACATTTCCACAAAACCAGACGAAATAACCAAATTGTCTAGACTAACTGAGTGTATTCAAGATATAAAAGATTGGATGACCGATAATTTTCTTTTACTAAATTCAGATAAGACAGAGATATTACTTATTGGCCCAAAAACCAGTACACACCAGCTCTCACAATTCAGCCTGCGTTTAGAAGGATGTACTGTTACCACCAGCTCGACAGTGAAAGACCTGGGTGTGATATTAGACAGTAACTTATCCTTTGAAAATCATATCTCCAACGTCACAAAAACAGCCTTTTTCCACCTTAGAAATATTGCCAAGCTTAGGAACATTTTATCTGTATCTGATGCAGAAAAGCTGGTTCATGCATTCATGACCTCCAGACTGGACTACTGTAATGCATTACTGGGTGGCTGTCCTGCATCCTCAATTAACAAGCTACAGTTAGTCCAAAATGCAGCCGCCAGGGTTCTCACTAGATCCAGAAAATATAATCATATAACCCCAATATTATCATCCCTGCACTGGCTACCTGTTCAGTTTAGAATTAATTACAAAATAGCATTACTTGCGTACAAGGCTCTAAACGGTTTAGCTCCCACATACCTAACCAGTCTTCTGATACGTTACAATCCACCACGCTCCTTAAGATCAGAAAACTCCRGACTGCTGGTAGTTCCCAGAATATCAAAATCTACAAAAGGAGGTAGGGCTTTTTCATATTTAGCTCCAAGACTTTGGAATAGCCTTCCTGACAGTGTTCGGGGCTCAGACACAGTTTCCCAATTTAAAAGTAGACTCAAGACGCATCTCTTTAATCTGGCATACACATAATTAATTTCTTTACCTCATACTCCAGTACATCTATCCTGAATGGCAACCACGCTAATTCTTTTCACCTGCTCTTTATTTTTCCACCCATCCCGAGGCATCTGGAGATTGTACCAGCTTCAGTAGACCGAGGCCGACCCTGCGAGGTTCCTGAGGCATCCAGAGAAGGACCTGCTCCAACTGGATTCTTCTTCATGATGGTTTGGAACTACACATTCTGCTCCTGAGCTCCCAGTGATCCAGATCCCCATCTGCCCTCTGCACCTGCTGACTCATCCCTGTGCTGAACTGGACTTTGTGTTCATTTAAATAAACTTCTGTTATATCGAACTTTCAGCTGCATAACACACATGATGTTATACAATTTCTGTTATCTGTTATCACCCAGATGAGGATGGGTTCCCTGTTGAGTCTGGTTCCTCTCAAGGTTTCTTCCTATTGCCATCTCAGGGATTTTTTCCTTGCCACTGTCGCCGTCACCCTTGGCTTGCTCATCTCATTATCTAGTCACATTTTTCTTACACATATATACATTTCCATAAGTCTTCTTTTCATTTTCTTTTCATTTCTGTGAAGCTGCTTTGAGACAATGACCATTGTTAAAAGCGCTATAGAAATAAAATTGAATTGAATTGAATTAACTGGTTGACTTGCCTTTACTGTATACATTAAAGACATTTGGGCTCTTTCATCAAAAGATAAATATACGACAATAAATAAAAAATGCATTTTTCATTTGATTTCTAAACCAAATGTCTTCAGTGTATAGCAAAAACGATAGAATTGGTCCTGCTGTTCCAGTTCTTTCAGAATGGACTGTATAATCCGCTGCACTGTACGTCCCACACATGACTCACCCTCAGATGAGTATTAATGAACTTCCTAAACATACAGCAGCTATGTTGAAGTGTGTATGTTTCTTTCGACATACCCTTTGAAAACGCCGCATCACTCTCCTGCCCGAAGCCCATCGATCCATCGGACAGCCATACAGATCTCTTTGAAAGCAGGAACATTTGTGTATTCAGATTGAACTCCACAGCAACAGGATCACTCACCTACAGGCGGCAAAAGCAAATAATAATTATGACAAAATGACATGACTTGCAGTGTTAGCCAACTAATGAACTTAAAACAAAATATGATAAAGAAAAACTAAAGATTTTTTTATCTGCTTTTTAAAAAAATTTTTTTACATGCACTGAAAAACATTGGTTTAGACCATCACTTTTAATAGACCCAACCAGACCACTTTTAATGGACCCAAATTAATGATGCTGGTCTGGAATTTTATATATATATATATAAACAAACTCTTCCCCAAACTGTTTCCGCAAATTGTATATAATACCTATGTACAATATGGTGGAGTCTTATGATTTCCTTTCACCATGTTCCAGCATGACTACAGTATGTACAGTATGGTGCCCAAAGTGGGGTCCATGAAACATGGTTTGTCAATGTTGAAATTGAATAACTGACTTCAGAGACGTGACTTTGGAATGAACTGACCTCATGACGCTAAGACCTAGGACCCTCACCCAACATTAATGCCTGACCTCGCTAATGCTCTTTAAAAAAAATCCTGGCAGCCCCAAACCAAAATCTAGTGGAAAGCCTCCACTGAACAATGGAGGTTTTTATAACATATATAAAAGATAATCAAATCTGGAATTTGGCGTTCAGAAAGCACATGTGGTGTGATGGGTAAGTGTTCACAATTGTTTGTTCAAATAGTCTACTGTATGTATTTGTTTTACCTGCTGGAATCTGATGTCCAAGTCAAACGTGACTGGCTCTCTGGGGTCGCACACTGCAGGAACAGAGTACTCTATGTTTAGGGCTGTGATGCAGGGGATTAACTTCAAGGTGTAGGTTCCAGAGTAATCACGCACCTTTACGACACACAGCCAGGAAAGAAGATAATTAAACTATACAATTATATTACTGTATGGATGATTCATGTTGAGTTCATTTGTAATGACCACAGGTATGTTCAAAGACTGGCACAAATAATGATATTCTTATATCAAAGCAATTAAAACATCCTTTGAAGTGGATCTTAGAGAAGAACATGAAAGGATGTTAAAATATAGAGATAAGGAGTGCTGAATGCTGAAACATTGCATGTCAGTCATCCATTGTGTTCCAGTCTGGTTCAACACTCACAGCAAAATCCGAGGTGAATGTCCACTGCTGCACGGGCTGGTTGTAGGTCGGTTCCGTTCTAACCAAAGAAAGGTTAAAGGTTAACCCTGGGTGGGCGGTACTTATGACCATTGAGGTCAACGACCATGCTGGATGAAAGAGACAAAGATAAAGCTTAGTTAGAGAAAAGCTTTGAAGTGGGACACACAAGATGCAAGCGGCTACAAGTACTTATGAAGAGACTAATTAAGACCCATTCACACACACTCTTAGACTTGCTGATGACAACAGACAAGAATAAACCTGCTGTTCTGTTCAGTCTATAGCAATGGATATTTTATGTTCATTGGAGATATTCTGGTTAATATGACCAAGTTTCATGAAATCATTGGCCTGGTCAATGTATTTTTATGCATCTCTTTTCTCTTCATTGTAAAATGCATGTAATTATGGGAAGTAACATTTTATATAATTATTGTTATTTATTTATAAACTAAAAAAAAAAAAATCTCACCATGATGTGAGGCCACAAACAACCCCCGAAAGTGAGCCTTGGTGCGGAAGTTGACCACCAGACGGCCTACATCATTAATCCTCATACTGGCTGGGTAAAGTGCTCCTACATACACACAACACATCATCAACACGTGGTTTAGTGGATTTAATCTAAACCAACTTATATTCTTAAAAACTAATGAACATTTCCTCCCAAAGTAATACAGAATACAATCCAAGCATAAAGCAGAACAGCAAACTATTTGCTTTAAGGGTTAGGATTTGACTAATAAGTCCTTTGGTCTATTGGTCTGCGCCACTCATGTCTGGAAATATTTAAATGTAGACATCATTGTAGAGACAATATTTATCTCATTATTGCCTAAAGCATGACTTCCAGGCAAGAAATGCATTTTTATATTTAATTCTACTTATACATGAGTAGACGTACCTTGCAGTTCAGCCTGAGGAGGGCTGCCGATGCCGTCCTTCCACAAGATGGCAGTGTCGTAAACAAAAGTGAGCCGCAACTCCGACTGGAGATCAAAGTGCTGCCAGCCGCTGGTACCCACAGGTGAGTGAAAGACGTAGGAGACATGCAGGGGGACACGCAGAGTCACATAGGACTGCACCAGATTTAGCACCTAACAAATAGAAACAACAGCGGAATAGACTGTAGCGTAAAATGCAGAGACATAACATGATCTTTAAAATGAAGACCGTCATGATTCTCAAACGTGTAACAGAACAGGAGAATTGATGATGTTACTAATACGGCACAGATAAATAGGTCTTATGGTTTATATGGCACTAAATATAGCATAAATAATACAACCTACAGTGACTTTTATAGCACTAAGACTTCATTCTAAAATAAATCTGCACCCACTTAAAAGCTACTCTGATTCTCCACAGGAGAGCTCTAGTAATCAGCATTTTGCCACTTCGGTGTCTTATCAAAGCAGTAGAGAGAGAGAGAGAAAAAAAAAAAAAAAAAAATCAAACGCCTCTGTGTTGTCAGAAAAAGACATCTGCCATAAGACATAATCTAGGCTTGATTGGGAGCAACTTTTTTTTTTTCTTTCTCTCATTTACATAGTCAATTATAATCAAAGAGCCATGCAGTGTAAATCGGGCTGATGCTAATGAGGATGCCCCAACACCTGCAAGCAGAGAATTACTCAAATAAGGAGGGAAAATCTCCTGTTGCAAGAGAACCTGCACATGGCACAATACAACTAAAATAAGGTGACATGTCACGATACTGTATCCTTAGAATTAACCTTTAACTACTGCTATATTCACATCATATAAAAGCATTCGCTCAGTGACTTAAATACAGGTACATGAGTAAATGCTACAGTGCAGTTTTAGTTCGATAATTAAGGATTTGTGGTAGATCATATGAAAAATATCATCCTGGTTAATGAACAGAAGCCAGCGTTTCCAGCAGAGCTTTCTCTTAGCTGTATAGAGCTGCGGGTGCCCTCGGGACCCAGATAACCCCGAAAGGAAAAAAGGATGCTTAAGTGTGCACTTGAAAAAGGGCAGTGACCACAAAAGGGCAGTGGGATACAACATGGAGTCTTACAATCGTCACAAGGCAGTTGCTTGGCTACAAGAATGGCTTTTCTTACATTCAAACCTGCAAATACAAGTCCTGAATAAAACTGATAAATTGAAATTTTAGAGAACTGAGCAAAGGAACAGAGAGTGCCACGGATTTTGTGGTCATATGTTCCATTTAATGAACGCTTTAGTAACTCTATAATTCATATTGTGGACAAATCACTAGCCCGTGACATAGAACAAGCAATTTATATATATTTGAGCACTGATGCGTAATGCGTAGGGTCTGATGGAAAGAATCATGATTAGAGAGTCCAACTTAACTGTTTACATGGACACTGATCTGATATGTGTTTACATGCTCAAAGCATTTGATCAGAATATACAGTATTTACATGTGCAAAGTGGTTCTGCCTGCAATGAAGCGTTCAATTTCCTGGAAATATGACAGGAAGAGGAAGTAGCATTGTCTACACCTAAGGTTAGGTTAGGCTTTCCATCACTTCTGATAAATCCCGCCTCCTGCGATATGATAGGTCGCAAGAAATCAGACTTATGGATTTTCTCCCTAATTTCGTCGTGCCCAATTCCTCCCCGTCACTAGGGGCTCTCACCATGCAACAATGCCAGCCGACCGCATCTTTTCGAACTGCTCTGATCGCTGCCGTTGGGGGCGGCGTCACACACTCGGAGGACAGCGCTATCCGCTCCTTCCTCTTGCTTCCTGTGAGCTCGCAGATGGCCCTGATTAATGTGGGAGCACTAAGTACCTCTCATCCCTCCCCTCTGAGAGAGCTCGACCAATCAGCTGTTTCTAGAGGTTACAGCATCAGCGAGAGGTTACAGCATCACCCGCGATCTCCGGATGATAGGGCGAGTGCTTTACCACTGCGCTACGTAGAGGCAAGAAATCAGTCTTATCTTGAGTTTGTAAGATGCTTCACTTCATACAATACCATTCAAAAGCTTGGACACAAGATTTATTGGATTTATTTTCCTACATTCAAGAACAGTACTGCATGCTCTCAAAAGCATGTAATTACACATATTAGCTAATTAAGTAACAACAAGAACACTCACTCACTCATTGTCTATACTGGTTTATCCCATATCTAGGGACACTGGGGCCTGCAACCTATCCAAGTGCCAATCCATCGCAGGGCACACACTCACTTGCACACAAGCAATTTGGGAATGACAATCAGCCTAATCTGCATGTTTTTGGCCTGTGGTAGGAAAGCATGAGGAGAACATGCAAACTCCATGCATACACACCTGAGGTGGGAATAGAACCCCTACCCTGGAGGTGCAAGACAACATTGCGCCACCGTTCCGCCACAACGATAACAGTAAGTTGTTAGTTGAGGACACAGAGGTCACAGAGGTCAGCCTTTCTGGAATAGTTCTTGCAAGAACAGTGTTATCAATTGCATTTGCAAAAACTGCATGATGAAACTGGCTCTCAGGAAAAATTTTATGAAGGCTTTACAGAGCATGAGTAGTGGACACATTTCAATCGACTGTTTAAAATCAGATTAGTGCATATTTTGGATGCCGTCAACATTGCTTTAGGAAATAAAAATCAGGAAAGGCCATGGAATTAGAATGCGTGTCCAAACTTTAGACTGGTTGTGTGCGATATGGGGAGGACGTCTGTGCCCTTTTCTCAGAGAGCTGAAACATTTCCCTCCTGAAAACTTGTCACATCACCTAATGTAACTGGCAATTAATTCTGACAATTGGGAAACGACTGGATCGTTTAAACTCTTAGCATTTACCGATGGAATGGATTATCAGATCTTTACATCACCTCTCTCATTCTGATTCCTGAAGATTGGGTCAGACTGCGGTGTTCACATAATGCAGTTTTATTCTTTTTATATGCTATAAAAATAATCTATGCTATATTTTCTATTATTATATGCACCTATTGTTATAATGCTTATACACAGTTGCCTGGCACTTAAACACCTGCTTGAGTGACAGTGAAAATGCTAATCAGACTTATAACACATGGCAAATAAATAGATCACTATGGCTCATACAGTACCTAAAATACCAGCCAAAGACTTTCAGTCTCTTGCTGAGGACGAAAACATGATGTGCTTCATCACCAGACACATCATCTGCATAAAGTCACCTCTCGCAGGGATTCATAGTGCGTATTAATGCACATAATTAGCTGGCCATACTTGTGAGTTACATTATGTCAGTTGCTCATTTTTTAAACTTTTTTTTTTTTTTAGCTTGGTCAATTGGGCCTCTGTTCAAGCATTACATGAGACTGGGTAAGAGAAGCATGAGAAATTAGAGAATTTATGATTTTCCAACCTTTATGATTCTGTTGCACGTTTATGCATTTCCCCAGCATTTTGCCAATAAAAGGTTGATTTTTAAAAAGCTTTGCCCTTTTCCAGTCTTACCAGCAAGGTGAGATTTTATAATCCAAACTACAGTAAGTATCGAGGAGCAAGGTATCAGATTTAGTCTAAATGAGGAAAAATACCAACAATTTACCAGCTGAAAATCTGCGATAATGGAAGCCAGATTGTCTTGTTTAAGAGCTTTATGTAAATGGATTGGTGCATAAGGATAGCAGACCAGAATCACCTGCTTAGCTCTGCAGCCAGCAGCTCTATATGAAACAGATTATAGACCATGCAGTCTAAATGAACAAATTAGTCACTCATCAAAGTCAGCTCCAAGTGCTCGAAGGATTGTGGACTGTATGAATAATACATCTTAAAAACATATGGATACTGATTACTAGTCATTATTTCCTTTTTTGCTTCATTTAACTCCATAGGAAATCAATGCTGTTGGAAAGAAACTAAAGAATTCTCTTGATTCAGACAGCTTTGACTGAGACATAAACGTAGTCTAAAAGTGCTGACCTGTCCGTCGGTGCCGATGCTCCCGCCGCAGTCTGTGAGCAGCTCAGACACGTCATAATAACTTACAAACTCCCACAGACAGGCTTCTAGGTTGAGGTTCCTGTAGAAGCGTAGTGTGTTCAGGCCCCTCATGGTGGAGTTGTATTGGTAAGGTGCGCTCCCTCCCACTTGTTCTGCACTCTTAGTGGCCTTTGTCAGGAAGCCGTGGCGTGTGGGAACCTCATCAAAGTCCAGGAGGTTGGAGCAGCGGTGGTTCCCTACGCGGCTTCCATCCGGGCTCAGAGTCAACTCGAAGTTGGACAGAGCACGTGTAGAGAGCACTGGGAGCATGCCTAATGCCAAGTGAACACAAGCATGTAGTTTCCAAAAATGCAACGTACAATACATACACTCATCACAACTGTAAACAATTTTTGAAGTTATCTGTTCAACCAATCATGTGGCAAATGCAAAAAACTGAACATGAAGTTCTTGAAATGTACTAAAAAAAAAAAATTCTTGGATGTTGGTAAGAAAACGTTGATTTGAGAATATGATGATAGAGTACTGTATATGCTGATGTCCTGAGAATCATACACACTCTTTATATGCTAGTTTTGTGTGTGGAAACACACAAAGGGAAGTAAAAAAAAATGTCCAGACTGGTTTGAGGAAAGACAGAGTAACTTAAATAGTCACTCTTAACAACACTGGTGAGCGGAAAAGCATCTCAGCCGGTAAGTCACATTAAGGCTTAAGATGGACAGGAGAAGACCACACTGGATTCCAACTACTGTCAGGCAAGAACAAGAAACTGGTGCTATCATGCGGAAGTAGACGGCTGGAAATTTCAGAGAAAAATAAATCATGTAGTTTTGTTCAGAAACCTGTTGTAACCCTTCCACCTCAGGGTTTGATGTGTTTTGCATTCTGAGAAGGCTTTCTGTTTACCGCCGTGCTTTCTTGACCTACTATAGACTTCCTGTCAGCTCAGACCAGTCTGGTCATTTTCCTCTGACCTCTCTCATCAACGAGGTGTTTGAGCCTGCAGATCCTTTGCACGCAGGATGCTTTTTTGTTTATTCACATCTTGAGACTATAGTGAGTGAAAATCCCAGGAGATCAGCAATCTGTGAAATACTCAAACCAGCCTATTGTGCAACAACATCCATGTCATGATCAAACGTTTTTCCTCATACAGACGGCTGAAATCAAACATTAATGATCTGCATTCAGGTATACAGGCATTTTTAGTCTACGCCTATATGTGTGCATGGAGTTTGCATGTTCTCCCCGTGCTTGGTGGGTTTCCTCCGGGTACTCCGGTTTCCTCCCACAGTCCAAAGACATGTAAGTTAGGCTAATCGGCGTTCCCAAATTGCCCTTAGTGTGTGAATGAGTGTGTGTGTGCCCTGCGATGGATTGGCACCCCGTCCAGGGTGTACCCTGCCATGTGCCCTAAGTCTCCTGGGATAGGCTCCAGGCCCCCGTGACCCTGAATACAGGATTAAGCGGTATAGATGATGAGTGAGTGAGTGTTTATGTGTATATATATGTGTGTGTGTGTGTTCACATACAAAAAATTGCTAAATGTATTGGAATTGGGTTAAAAATTATCCAGTATATTTATTAAATCATGAAAGTAGAGTAAAATTTTATAGAAGATGTGGTCAAAAAATTAGAAACGACTGATCAGAATAGGGAGAATAACTATTGGATTTTGGAGCAAGGCCATGTGGTCTGTTGAATCAATATTTACTCTATTCTAGAGTAACAGGTGAGAAGGGCATATGCATAATGCCCAGGGTAGAAGTGAGCTGGCAAGGTGTGCAAGGTTCTGGGAGCATGGGGAATCATTTTTACACATGAACTGGCACAGAGAGAGTCCTGTGTTGGGACGTGCTGAAGACTTTACAGGCTCGTTTGACGCAACTCACGTCATCAAGATCTCTAGCAAAAAGAACGCAACTCTGGATGGAAATAAATGTTGTGTCGCCATATAAGGTTGTTAAAACAATGCCACGGTAAATGTGCACTTTTATCTGTATAAGAAAAAGTTTTTGTCTGTACTGTCAAAATTTGTCTGTATATCTGTATGTCTGTCCAGCCAATTATGTCACAGCATCAAGGAAAACTGACTGAACTGTATTTAATGAAACTTTTGCAGTACTTAGGTATTTGCCTGAAGTTAAACCCGCTCCATAAATGAAATCAAAACGTTGAGTAAAAGCGATGTTATGAACACTTATGTGCTAGATTAAATAATCTAATTTAAAATGATTAAAGGTAAATGAACACACACACCAATACATAGTAATTAGAAAAGAAAGATTTTTTACCGCTGAAGTGGTATAATTTAATTTTATGATAAAATTTTACTTCTTTATAAAATAAAGGGAAAAAAATCTTTAAAAAAAAATCTTTATCCAATCTACCTTTTCTCATCTGTGATTCACTCTCCAATTACAGAACAGGGGGTGTATTTGAATGATGACCAAAGAAGTACAACATAAAAAATACTGTACATTAAAGAAAATAAGTTTTCACTTGCACTGCGCGGCAAAATTATTTCTATTCAAATTCTATATATTTTTTTCTTTCAAATAATGACAAACTAATAAGAATAATTTGTTATTTTATGAACATAAAAGATTTCTGCAGTACCCTGGTGTCACTCGCTCACCCCATGCCAGCTTTACACACACCAGCTATTTCAATTCTTTCATCATTTGTTGTGATTCATTAACTGGTGTACTTAACCACATCTCAAACATTCTTCACAACTCCAGGGTTCATAGTTGCCACAATCCCTAGGCCGTGTGCAAAGTGTATTCACTCTTATCACCAACTGTTCCCCTCTCGTTTTTGAGATATAACCCTGTTTCACTACAGTACTTCCAAGAATTAATTTGCTTTTGATTACCCAGGCTCTGTGTTTGGACCCCTGCTATGGACTGAAGCTATGTCTAAATGAAGCAAATGTCTATTAGATAATATTCCTGCATACTGTAATGAACCTGATGCCTAACAACATAAAGCCTTGTTGTTCTGCCTCCTCCAGCACTGACAAAATGTCAGAATGAAACACAAACACACTTTATTTGGCCTCTGTGGTGTTGATAATCCCTGGATTAGTCAAATTAAAAATGTTAGAATTGGGGAATTACGTACATAAAATACAGTGCACTGCATCCCCAAGACCAAAACACAACGATTTAGGTGTTTTTTTTTCCCCCCCTTATGATCCATATAGCCCAGCTATTTCAACAAAAACCTGGAAAAACTTTCAGAGAATAATAATTGAAAAGCTTCTGAAAATCTTTCTCACCACATACATTTAGAGTCGCTTTAATGCCTAACTTACATAAAAAGCGCATTCGTTTCCTGGTTGCCATGGCATTATAAAATACTGAACAGCTGTAAAAGAGAGAGGTGTAATAAAGTAGAATTATACTCGCTATTTATATGTGCACTTTCTCCTGTGGCCTACATTACAGCCTTGAAATGTGTGAAAAAGTAACAGATGTTGTGCTGATGTTTTTTCTTAATTATGATAATGCGGCCTCAGAAATTCTCTGATGTCTACAAATAGCCATTAAAACCACACGCGGAAAGGCTCGGAATTTTGATATACGTGTTTACCTTCACAAGCAATGAACTACAGTATAAATTCAATATTAACACCTGGCTATTCCTGTGGGAGATGTGAAAGAACAACCTGATGTGCAGCTTGGCAAACAAAGCTCTCTTCAACAGTATAAGCAAGACAACTGCTCACCATCTGTGTGGGGCATGGTGACACTAAGCTTGATGAGGTTGGCATGTTCTGGGTCCTCAGAGCCGGTGTACTGGAGCTTAGCAGAGAAAGGTTCAGCACCTACTGTGCCCACTTTACGAGGGTGACACATTCCTGCCAAGGAATATCAAGCACAGTGATTAGTACAGTAAAGTCACATAAAAATGCCTTTGTGTAGTCTACAGCTGGGCAGACTCATGACGCTGTATTTCACTATTCCTTGATTTGCTTAAAGTGTATTATTTAACTTTAATTCAAATACACAGTTGCTACGGTGTGCATGAAGATCTTAAAGTAAGTTGTTTAAAACTTATTACTAAACCCATGATGACTTGGAGATTTCTTTATTTTGTATTGATTAAAAAAAAATGAAAGAAGAAGCTCTCCTTATGAAACATAAAAAAAAAGAAAGATAGCAATTATCTTTTGTGCAACGTGTTTATTGTGTTAACAGCAAAAAAACTTCTTTAATACTTGACGAGTTGCTAATGATACTTCTTATGGGCCAACAAACGTTTGAAACTTATTCTTACACAATCAACAAGTCATCTTGATTAGAGTCCTGCGGTGATCTGATAATCAAGGCATTCATGCAATGTAATACATTTACATGAACATAAAAATATTTGCCCCCTCTTGATCAAAAAAAAAAA
>QMIH01000092.1:1278316-1335218 GCA_003987875.1 Clarias batrachus
AAAAAGGGGGGGGGGGCAAAAACTTTTTCACAGCACTGTATAAATAAATAATGCATACAGCCTTATACCCCACTGCAACCATCACAGAGTCCAGCTCTACATGCCACAAAGTAGCAACTATAATTGTTCCCATTAGCTTTACTGTAACAGCTGAATAAATCATAATGATTGACTGGTTTCAAGAGGACCTACGATGTAATATTCGTTCTTTTTTTGTATTCTTTTAGACCTTCAAATGTATCTTTAGTGTGAGTGGACACATAAAAACACTTTCTGCTCGCTGTTAATTTTTCTTTTGTACAGCTTAATCATTTAGATTTCGATTTTTCCCTATTGTGACCTTATAAAAGAAGATACAGTAAGTACCCTCTTCTTTGTTTTTTGATCGTTGTATTATTTGTCATGTTGCTCAGCTCTGGCCAACTCTGCTCAGTTCTGCCATCATCTGGCCAGGAGTAACTCAACAGAAGCTCATTTAACATAGAAGTGGCAAAGTGCAAAGAAATGCAAAGAGGAGTAAAAGAGGAGATTTATGTATGAAGGGCTACATTGCCCGTGGGGGATTTCAGTGGAAGCATTAACACACACATTTTGCAGACGTGTGCTACCTTTTTAAAGATATGGGAAAAAATGGGACCTTTAAGGTTAATAGGTAAGGAGAGTACATATGGATGCTAATTGGTACGGCATGTTCTTTTAACCTTGTCACATTCTGTATAGCAACACAGGTACATTTAGGATAAAGAATTTGTAAACATTTCCGACTCCTGTACTGCATATTCTTAGGTCTGGGCAGGTTAGTTTCAGTCTTCTACAGTGTTGGGGGACATTACTTTTTAAAGTAACTAATTACATTACAAAATTACTGTCATTAAAAAGTAATCAGTTACATTACAGCGCTACTTTCTGATAAAAGTAACTAGTTTCCATTGCAGAAAATGAAAAATCCTTTGTGCTTCCTCGTGCATGTTGTTTTAGTCAAGATATTTCTAATTATTCTACCATCATCACTCAGAGAAGTTTGGCCCATAATCTGTTAACTACTAATACCCCTATTTCACCCACGCGGTTTTCCACGGTGGCCGTAAGTACGGTTCTTCAGGGTTATCGGGGGTGGGACTTATAGGACGACTATCTCACACACACACACACACACTAATTGATTGGGAATGACTGCTGTCTGGCTCGTGGAATACACAAATTGTCTGAATAACGGATTACATTTTTGAAAAAGTAACTCAGTAACTGAGTACTTGAATGGCCGACCTAAGGCGTTAGATCACTCGTTACATCAAAAAATAATCCGAGTACTCCAACACCCAACACTGTTCTTCTAGTTCAGTTCTTCAGTAAGGTTCATGGTTCAGTCCTAACCTCTTGAGAAAGGTAAAATTTAGGCTGAAATATCCTCACTGAATTCACAATGCTGTCAATTCATACGAGATCCCCAGACCCACCAACCTGTAGTTCAAACTCCTGGTGAACCCTAGCTGGTGCATTTTTCAGGATGTAGCACTAAGAGCTTCTTTCTTGCAACATGTCCAAACTTGGGGGTTGAAGTGAGCGTTTCTTGATCAAGGAGGAATTCAGCCATATATAAGCGATTCAACAAAACATAGTCCTTCTAATCATGTTATCAGAGGTCAGGGGTAGCTCAGTGGTTAAGGCGTTGGACTAGGATTCGGAAGGTCCCAGGTTCAAGTCCCACTTCCACCAAGTTGTCCCTGTTGGGCCCTTGAGCAAGGCCCTTAACCCCCAAATGCTCAGATGTATAATAAGATAAAAAATGTAAGTCGCTCTGGTTAAGGGCGTCTGCCAAATGCCTAGATGTAGATGTTAAACTTCATTGAAATACTAACAAACTCTTTTGAATGACCAACAATTTTAAACGCTGATAAAAAAAAAAAAATAAAAAAAAAAATATATATATAAACCTGTTGTTCCAGTGTTTTGCTCCCCTTTCTAGATATTACATCATTAATCATGTGGCCGCCAGGAGCATTTCTATTGTAAAATTACATTGCGAATATTGGGGAAGGGTGGATAATGTCATAGCACCAGAAATACTATATGTGTGAAAGACTTGTTTTTCACATAAATAAAAAAAAAAGGATTGGCCACCTTTTCAATGCCCATTTTTGGACTAGTTGCAGTGCTTTAGCAAATTGCCATCTCAGACACACACTGATTTGGCACACACAAATCAAAAACACAAATCAACAACTATCTGGACAGATCATAAACTAGGAAAAACTAATGAAACTACGACGCTATTTAAAAAATCTGACTATATGACGAGAACATACAGTAACTACTTTAAAAAATATGAAGCTGTATATTATTCCATCTCTAACTTAAGTAACAAAGTATTGAAATACTCCGGGAGTGTGCGTGGTGACTGACCCTCTTCTGTGCTTATGGATACAATGGGACTGCTGAGCTCCAGGCCCTCGTCCCCGCCCGAGTTAACAGCGCGAGCGGCGCACTGAACCCGTGACCCGGCTTGAAAGTAGATGGAGTCCAGCGTGATTATTTTGGCGGAGGTGAGAAAGGTGTCAATATCTACTTCCCTCATAGGGCTGGTGACGCCATCCGCCCCGGTGGGTGCACTGACGAGCCAGCGATAATGTGTTAGCGTGTCATTGATGTGCTCACTCGCACATAGTGAGCCTGTTTTCTCAAATTCTGGATGCCTGGGGTTGCATGCCTACAGAAGATAGAAAAGAAGTGCTTAGATGCAATATGTTAAGAAGATTTAAAGTCAGCAGGATCATTGCCAGTGGATAAGAACAATTATTTTGGGATAGGCCTAAAAGATTATTTACCATCTGGTCCACAACTATTTGGACAATGACACAATCTCCCTAATTTTGCCTCTGTACGGTAAAGTAAAGTGGATTTGAAACAAATTAATACCAAATTATACCAAAAATATATAAATGTGACAAAGTCAAACTGTGACTTTCGATTGTGCGGAAAAACAACACGATTATGAGATTAAAAACTTTATCTTTACAAATGGTTGTGTGTTACGGATAAACGAATCAACTCTTATTTATCAAGCTTAACTTAATAAATGAAAGAAGTGGCACATGTGTGTTGAAGTGAGAGATAGAGAGTAAACATGCACAAAACGGCTGAAAAATAAATCTACAGAAATGATAAAGCTGTCTCTTTAAGACAATATAATTTCATCTCATGTCTGTGCTAAAAGGTACAGGCCGTAATGCACTGACAGATTTCGCATCTCACACCCTCTTTTGCGCTCGTCTGTTTACGTCAGCACGGGCCATTAATTTATGGTCACAGAAAAACAACAGTGAGCAAACCAAACCAGCAAAAACACCAGAATTAATCAGCAAATTATACTTCCTCGGTACACATCATGATGTTTTTCTTCCTCGCATTTAAAAGGCCAGATGTAATCAACAACACACACTGTGTCCTTACTCTTCCTTACTATTATTAAGCCTTCTATTAAACTAGGTTTGCAATGAATAGTGAATTATTTGCTGTAATTTGTTACGTCTAAATTAGTTAAGTAGTTGCATTATATCTGGGTTATAGAACAACGGAAACATCAACAATCTTGACTTATTACTTACTGTATACTCAATCTTTTGGTAAAATCTTCATTGACCTTATGACAGAGAAGCCACACTAAGCAGGCACAAACACATAAAGGCAGCACACACGCACGCACGCACGCACGCACGCACGCACCACAGATGAACATACTGTATATGCAGTAATGGCATTTTTGGGGGTTGCAAATAATAATGCACCTATAATGTACTCAATGTGATTCAATTGACTGCCATTCCCGCATGAACCGAAACCAGACTAAACCAGTCAAAATTTTCTGCCTGTATGTCTGTTCAGCTGATTTTGTCACAGCTTTACGTAAAAAATGGAATTTAACTTTGCTCTGTACTCTGTACTTCGGTATTTGCCTAGAAGTTAAATCGGCGCCATAAATGAAATCAAAATGTTGGGTAGAATCGAGGTTATGAGCAGTTTTGTGCCGGATGACCTCACATGCAGCCAACGCTTTTTTGGGACTAATACATCGCTTTCGCCTTCGAAGTAGGCGTGGCTATACACATTACAAACCAAAGCCAACCAGCGAGACCGTCTACCATAAATACACATTAACACATGTACATTTACACAGTACATTCAAGAAAAATACATAGAAAATACACTAAGGCTGATCTCCTATAACCATTAACGACAGGTACTAACACTAGTTTATTATAAATAAATTACCATTAACCCATTCTGCCTTGTGATATTCATCTTAAAGCATAAACACCAACCTTTCCTCTTTTCCCACCCATACAGCACCAAGCATCCTGAATAATAATGAGGATCCTTATTACCGTTGAAAACAGTCTACTCTAAAAAAAATTGTGAGGTTTCTTCATTCTCTTACTTTTGCCCTGGGAGAAATACACTTTATAATTAGAGAATGTGTGACTTTATATTAAGGCTTCTCACAGTTTGCCAACTTATGTTAAGAAGGGCAAGGATTTGTCTGTTCCTTTGTACTTCCAGGGTGCTTTTAAGAACACTTGCGTGTATAATAACCTTGATGTCTAGTCTTTGAAAGTTAAATCAAATATAAACATAATTTCTCACGTTCTATTGTGCATATTATATTTATATTACATATTTACATTTCCAGGACCAGTCAAAGGTTTGGACACACCTTCTAATTCAATGTTGTTGTTTTTTCTTCAGTGATTCATACCGGAGATTTCAAAACTATGAAATATCACATATACAACTATGTAATTAAGCGACAACAACAGTCGGTTGGTATTTTAAGACATGGACGTCAGCTGTTCTGGAACAGCTTCTTGCAAGAACATTACTGTCAAGTGCATTTGCAAAACCCATCAAGCACCATGATGCAACTGGCTCTCATGAAGACCAAAACTCTGCTGCAGAGGAGAAGTTCATTTAAAGTTACCAGCCTCAAAACTCACGGTGGTGTAGTGGTTAGCACTATCACCTTGCACCTCTAGGGTCGGGGTTCGATTCCCGTCTCTGCGTGCATGTTCTCCCCGTGCTTGGTGGGTTTCCTCCGGGTACGCCGGTTTCCTCCCACAGTCCAACGACATACATGTAGGTTAGGTTAATTCTCATGCCCAAATTGTAGTGTGTGAATGAGTGAGTGAGTGAGTGAGTGAGTGAGTGTATGTGTGTGTGTCCTGCAATGGATCGGCACCCTGTCCAGGGTGTACCCCGCCTTGAGCCCTAAGTCTCCTGGGATAGGCTCCAGGCCCCCCCGTCACCTTTCTGAGTGAGTGAGCCTCAAAAATCACCAATTAACAAAGAGCACCACAGATTAGTGGCTTTATGAAGGCTTTACACAGCAAAAGTAGCAGACACATCTCGATATCCACTGTTCAGAAGTGATTATTACATATTTCGGATGCATTCAGCATTGAGTTACAATGTAGTAAGAAATAAAATTCAGGAAAGACCATGAAATTAGAAGGCGTGTCCGAACTTTTTATATTAAAAGCATTGTTTTAATGAAGGTCAAAAATGAGCATCTTTTCATATAATACAGACTGTTATTGTAGAATGGATAAACATACCGTTACGCAGACGACTGGATAGCCAGCTGGTGGGTGAGCATGGTGTTTAGTCCTTCTGCCTTCATCATAGTGCAGTAGAGACACTACGTGTGGCAGTGAGGGGAAAGTGACATCCGCCATGCTGTTCGTCTCTTCAATATACACTATGGCCTTGGACATCTGCCAGTGAAAGGAAGAATTAACAAAGCATTGTAGTCTAATCCTTCATTAGTCATGATGTATGTACATGAATAATAATGGGGAAAATCTGAGCTCGGGGATTTTGACTGGTGGTGCAAAAAACAGTCTAGTTAAAGTGTTTCTATCACTGCTGGAATACAACAGTCTGTACAATTTACTAAGAATACTGAAATAAAGAAAAGGTCTTCCCAGTCCAACAGAAGCTCTTTGGGATGAGAATAGCAGCATCAAAGTGGACCTGAAAGATCTGCAGGAGTTGGGTGACGCGACTGGGAACAGAATCTCGAAGAAATATTTCCATCATCTTTTTGGAATACCTGCCATGAAGATTTAAGGCTGTTTCGAGAGCCAATTTATACGCTACCCTGTAGTAGTCTAGTCTTTATAATAACATTTTCAGAGAGAGTTAAGGTCTAATGACTAGACAGATCGATAGAATTCAAACTGAACGGTCTCCTCCCTCTTCAAATCACTCTCTTACAGCTTTAAACGTGTAATTAAAACAGAAAGGTCTTTAAATCTTAGACAAGCAGATGAGTAATTACACAACCGTATACTAGGTGAAATGTTTAATGTGCATACTCCAAGGTGGAACACTGAACAAAATGCCTGCTTTATTGTACCTGGATCTCAGCCACCATGTTCTCATCAGGTTTGAGGTGGACAGTGAAAGCTTCTCTCATTTCTCTGGCTCCATCAAACAGGACCTCCAGCTCTACGAAATGTTCTTTTTCACCTTGCTTAAATTCAACATCTGCATATACACACACACAAATAAAGGCTATAATTCAACACGGTCTCATCTCCCGATTCAAGCTTCATTTTTTGTAAATATGTATACACATATATTGTATTTTTATCAGATAAAAAGAAACACATTTGCTAAATACAATTTCATGCCCGTTTACAAAGTGTACATAACATTTCTGAATTCAAATGATTCAGTGATCTAACTTATCATTCAGAAACCTGGCCAATTTAGATTTCACATAAAAAGACATAAACCTGAAAAATATGCAAAAACATGAGACCTAATATGCAAAATTGTTAAGATATTGTTGAATATCTTAGATGAATTTGACATGGTTACAGACACTACAGACAGGACAATACTTTTTGGAGGAAAAAAAAAAAATCCCTAATTTTGCAAGGAATCCTTGGTGCAGAAGCTTACACCAATTTTAGTATCAATACTCATACAAAAAATAATAATAATTAGCATTTTTCATTATTATAGTTTGAAGCAAGACAGTATAACACAAAAAAATGTCAATTTTTGAGGCACATAAAAAAAATCATCTTTCCAAAACCGCTAAAGTTAGCAAAATCTTTAGCGAATCAAGATTGGACGCTTCCATGTTGCATAAACTTCAGAAGAAGCTTCTTTGGCACACACATTTTCTGCATTTTATGTATAGCATAAAATCAGCACCGATACTTTGTTTTGGCCAGCAGGATGTTTTAAAGCAACTACGTTTCCAGATCCAGATATTAACCAAATCCAAAGGTTTAAACGAGAGCAATATCGCGAGCTTCCTCACCCTGAGAGATGGGGTGATAATCTTCTCCTGACACCGCCGAACCGTCTTTCGTATGCACTCTCACCACGGAAACTTTGGAGGCGTCTCCGACTCGAAGCACATGGATCCGCACAGTGCTTATCTGTCCTGACTCTTTCGGCTCAGTCACACTCAACTTTGTCTCAGCGAACTTGATAATTGGTTCTGAAAAAAAGAAGAAGAAAAAAAAAAAGAACGACATTTGAATGAATGCGTCTTTGTTTAGATTTATAAAAAGATTTCCTCAGAACTTAACCTTGAATCTTTAGCAGGATATTTTAACAATTATTTTATACAAGCTCTGCAATACTGCTTTAAAAGACTCTTGTGGTGTTACACACATGACATTTCTCCTTGCAGTATTCTACAACACTTTTTGACCTAACTGACCTAAATAAAATGTTTAGGAATCAGGACAATATGATTCTGAGAAAAAGTGGGGGGAAAAAGTGGGTCTTGCATAAGAATATGCAGTGACAATGCCAATTCTGACAGTGAACACTTTTTCATATAATATACGAAAGAAATAAGAATAGAGCGATGTTTATTTTTCCTCTTACTGTCAGCAACGTCTTTAATCCTGACAAGCGTTTCGTTCCTTGTGCCTACAGATGCTCCATATGGAGAGTCACTTGTAGCACTTCCGAGCACAAGCCTCATCTCCTCCTCCTCTTCATACACCGAGTCGTCCACCAAGGTTAACACACACGGCTTCTCTGTATCACCTGTAGAGAAAAATCAACCTCTTTAATATGTATGTACTGTATCTGCATATACTGTATGGCTTAAAATATCCAAAGGTACTGGAGGGCCATGAAATACAACTCTTTTTAAACTCTCAAATTAAATATATCATTCATTTTATAAGATTTTAAAAATCTTTGGCTTAAACACATGTATATCTGATATATCAGGATTTGATAAAAGTACAGATTTCAGCAGTGCTTATTATGAGAATTGACACAGGTTTTCAAATGAGCTTTTTTTATTCTATTCTTTTTNAGATTTTTCCCCGATTTTCTCCCTAATTTAGTCGTGTCCAATTCCTCCCCGTCACTAGGGGGCGCTCCCACATTAAGGCTACTACTACCACTCAGCCGGGAGGGCCGAAGACTATCACGTGTTTCCTCCGAACCACGTGACGCCAGCCGACCGCATCTTTTCGAACTGCTCGCTCGCGCACCGTTGGGGGCGGCGTAACACACTCGGAGGACAGCGCTATCCGCTCCCTCCGTTGCGCGAGCTCACAGACGCCCCTGACTGGCTGTAGAGCCGTGATTAATGTGGGAGCACTATGTACCTCTCATCCCTCCCCTCTGAGAGAGCTCGGCCAATCAGCTCTCTCTAGACCTCCGGCTGCGAGAGGTTACAGCACCACCCGGGATTCGAACTAGCGATCTCTGGATGATAGGGCGAGCGCTTTAACCACTGCGCCACTCTATTCTATTCTGATTTTGATCTAAAACAAAAATGAGAATTTTATACACTACGTCACCTCACCCACACAGCCTGTAAAAGGCTCCCACCATGCCATGCTTATCCTTTGCCCATTCTTGGTGGAGGAAGGCGGCCTTGACTCGGTCATGAAATCATGGTTTCATACACTACATACCTTTTAATTACATTTAGGTCTAGTTTCATTCTGGAATGACCTTATGTCATTATATAAGGCTTATGTCCTTTACAAATGGAGGGTAGTTGACAGGGGTGTCAGATATGGGAGGTGTCAAGAGGGTTCAAAATATGTCCTGATGATGCACCAGGAAATAACAGAGAGCAAAAATAGACAGTGCATGCTAAACCAAAAACATTATAATAGTCCAAGACTGCGGGGTTATACTGTATCTAAGCGCTAATGTCACACCAGTGAGAGAAAACGTTCCATTTGCTTGTACACGGCTGGTACGTACCGTACAGTATAATGTGTCTGACATTTCGCAGACGTACTGTAACAGTATGCCGCGGTCGCTCTCAGCGGGCATACTTCTAATTTCAAGGTGTGACGTTTGGGACAGTAGTTCTAGTCAGATGATCAGTGTCTCTGCCCTGTCCCTGAATGACATTGGACAATCAATTGTCTGTAAATTCACAAACAGATTGACTTTTAGTTTGCCACAGGTGTTCCATATTGAACCACCTTCTTTGGATTTGCCAATCCATGCTATCAGCTTGCTGTGTCTGTACGGACAGATAGGATTGGCCTGACAGCTACACAGCTCTATCAGACATCTAAGAGGGACATCAGAACGTTCATCTATATTTACAGCCTTGTGTTAGAGAGGAGTTTAAACAACGATGTTGTACAGCAACAGAAACAAACTGCTTTTTTAACAATCAGGTTTTTAAAAAAAAAAAATGTATATATATATTTATGCGTATTTAAATATTAAGTAGAGAGGTGCTGTAGGTCTTTAGTGTTTAAAGGCAGACAGTGACTCAGCTGTCTGGATAGCAAGGGGAAGTTCACTCTACCACCTGGTGCCAAGACAGAGAAAAGTCTTGATGCATGTCCTAGAGGTACCCTGAGGGATGGTGGGTCAAGTCAGGCCGCGCTAGAGGCTTGATGGGACTGTGGTGCAGAATGGGGTATGAACGAGGACTAGACTTATTGAATCAATATCTTTTGTTAGTTATTATGAGAAAACAAAGACTCAACCGTATTATTTACAATATATTTACATACTTCCTAAAAAGATATTATTATTATTATTATTATTATTATTATTAAGGTACTAATTAAATACATTGCTATATTGTGTACGTTTGGCATACTGTATTTTATTAATTGATAAACTCATAGTGGTTTCAGGCTTTCCAGTCTTACAGCACAACCAGCACAGTAAAGTATCGTCTGCTTCCTTCCTCATGTCTTTTTGAAATCCAAACATCTGAGCAGATGGTCCCAGTCAATCTCCTCACACATACTTTACCTGGTAAGAAGGTGATGGCTGATGCCTCAGTGTTGGGTCTCTCTTCAAAGTCACTGGCCACCTGAGCAGATCCCTGGCGCGTGTAACAGCGCACGGTGGATTGATGTGTGACGTCCCCACTGCGCTGGACTACAGCTGTTAGACGTCCATCACTCTCTTCTCCAGTCAGAAGGTGATGTTTGAACTGCATCTTTGGCACTGTGACATTCGAGATTGAGAAGGAATTCAATCCATAATCCACAAGTTTTTTTTTTTTATAAGATTTACATGATTTTTCTATGTTAGACAGATTGGCCAGTATGTTCAAGTAATAATACACTAACGGTCTGAGATGGAATCGTTAATTAGGACTGTGGCTTTTGCCGGATCTCCTAGAATCGCATTTGAGGGCAATCGCAGGATGAGCTCGAACGTCTCAGCGCCCTCGAGCAGCGGCTGGCCAAGATCGTCCAGTATTGTGACCCGGATGGTTTGCATGTTAACCCCTGGGGCAAAGTCCAAGTTCTTACTGATGCCCACATAGTCCACTCCAGCTGAAGAGACAAAAAAAAAAAAAAGTAAATTAAGAGAAACATAAAATTATTTTCAACAGCTAAACACATTATTCATAGTAATGACAGTCAAAAATGTTCCTCAGCATCTAAAATGTTCCTTTGAGTCTATAATGTCCTTTGAGATGGAGACCCGTTTAATCTTCATGATTTTGTGAAAGCTTACATCACTCTTAAGCTTTGTAAACAGTAATAAATTCTTCTTCTTATTATTATTAGTGTTGATATTATTATTGTTATTATTATTAAAAGGAGCATTTATGCAGTTTGGCTTCTTTTTGCTACTGTTGTTTTTTTTTTTGTATTCTTTTACTGTAACTGTATTACTGTTCATGGACTTTTTGTATTATTGTTCAGTAGTGACCACCTATACCACTCCAATACAAACAGGTTGTCTATAAAGATTTTGCTAAAAGCTTTGGACTCACAACTTTTGGACTAGCAAATGCCAAGAGCTAAGAGGTAAATTACTAAATGCTTTATAAGCCTTTTCTCATAAGGAAATTAAAATAAGGAATTGTTATATAGAATCATAGTTATCGTAGAATTCCATGCGGAAGGCCCGGTCTGGATTACAAGTTAATGCCCAATCCCCAGAGACTGGATGCAGCTCCAATCCCAAGTCCAGCGTCATGAAGGGCATCCGGCATTAAGCCTGTGCCAAGTAGTTGTGCGGATTGAATTGACCCACTGTGGCGTCCCCTTGATGGGAGCAGCCAAAAGACTAACAACAACTTTAAATTTTTATATGAGAAAAAAACATTAATTACTGAATAAAATTCCTGACTGCTCATTTTACACACATGATTTAAAGCCGTGTTCTCTTAACTCATGTAAAGGCAAAAATTCTCGTTCATATTAGAGCTGAAGCTCACCGAACATGACTTGACTGAGACTTGCTTAGCGTGAATCCATGTTAAAATGGTACATAAATAATTACTGTAGGCAGATCCCAGATGTAAAACATGACGAACCAGAATGTACTTACTGTCATTATGTAGGAAGGGAAAGTAAAAATGTACTTTAAAATGTAGGTAATGTCATTTCAACTGGCAATATTATTAGTATATGGTAATATAGCATATACTATTAATATACGGTTATTAATACTAATAGTAATATTGTTATTGGTAAAAGTTCAAATTTTCTGTTCACCTTTTCTTATTCGCATTTAATAAAATAACTTGATTTTGTGGCACCAAGAATAACATTCATCCATCTATCCCATCTAGGAAACTCTATAGGGACGGTGGAGGCCATTGGTATTTTTTACTGGCCGTGGAAGGACCTCCAGTCAACATTCACACACGCACATGAAGAATACCATCATCCGTCATTTATTATGATAAATGAGTTTGCTTTGCTGAGATACCCGTAACACATCATCTATAGTGTGTAAGGATGAAAAGTGAGATGGATTACGATCATGATAAATACCTTCAAAAGAGAAACTTACTGTATAAATAGACGACTTATTGTTCGCTCAGAACACAAATGACAAAAATAGACAAGTTACTAAACTTTTTGTTCGCTTTGTTCGTTGGTTTGGATGAAGAGCTGGATGACGTTAAGAGCATAACTTTATTCCAGGTTTGGCATTTGGAAGAGACACATCATGATGAAATACTTGGCCTGAGGAGTGCGGCCTACGTGCATTCATAATAGTTTTATGTAAGGAATAAAAACCTTATGGCACATTGCTCATCTCTAATGGTTTCATAATCGAAACGGTGACTTTCTGATTTGAAGCCCTTTTATTCTATATACCATGTTATTCCCAAATATTTATGAAGACACACAAACCTCTTGGTGCGTGCGTGTGTGTGTGTGTGTGTTTGTGCTAGATAGTGTATCAACACTCTTAATTTTTTCAAATAAATTTTCATAATTTTTTTAATCAATCAGTGAAGCTGCTTTGCGAAAATGACCGTCGTTAAAAGCGCCATATAAATAAAACTGAATTGAACTGAATATAGGATGAGAGACAATACCGTTTATATCGATATAATTTGATGAGTCCATGCTATTGTTGAGTGTCTCCTCTTTCACACTCTCCATGCAGCACCACCCCTACTTTCCAGCTGCGCCTCCACACACCTCCACCCCACCCTTTCTCTGCGCCTTTACACAAACCTCATCTTCACAACTTGTGCTGCAAAGTTGAAGATGTTATCCTGCTAGCACAACCTGAAAGTGTTATGTTTAACAGTCAAAAAAAATAAAAATAATAATAATGTAGAGATGGAAATAATATGTGTAAGATTTTGTTCAGCACAGTGTTCTCAGTGATAGTTCTCAGTACAAAGATACTAAAAAATGGCCTCATTATGTATTTGTTCTGTCTACATTCTAACTGTAGTATTTTACTTTGTTTCAATTGTTGAAAACAACTGATGGCGCACATTCTCAGGCTTATTTTTGATGATTATTTCACAGATTTTTTCATTTGCCATATGAAAAAAAACAGTTAGTCCACTTCAATGATCAATATTCAGACTTAAAACAATCTAGTTTCTTTCATATGGCCCCTAGTGCGTGTGTGTGTGTGTGTGTGTGTGTGTGTGTGTGTGTGTGTGTGCGCCGTGTTTGATTGCAAATAGACTATGGCTAATGTTAGAGGAAATAAAATCATTATATAGTTTCATATAAAAAAGTATCAGGCATATTTAATACATTTTCATGCCATCTTCCTGCAAACGTGACGCAGATCTGTACCTTCCGCTGAAACTGGATCTGTTTTACGGGACCTGACAGTGACGGTGGCTGCTTTAGAGAGGTCCGTTCCTGTCCTCCACACTTGCACATCAATGTGACCTTGGCTCTCATCCACCTGGTACTCTGCATCACCGAAGTAGACCACCGGAGCTGGGAGACAACAATGCATCCGTATCAGAATTCTACAAAAGCATTCGTTTTTTTGCAATGAATTACGCTTCAATTGGAGAAAGTTGGCTGATAAAAATATCCACTACTTTATGCCTAATTCTGTGACATGATGCATTTGATTGCTTTTACAGTAAATCCACATTAAAAAAAAAGCAGTAAAACAGAGCTCAGCCCAATAAAAAAAAATTGAAAAACCCAATACTCACTCAAAAATGCAATGTTTCCCATCAACTCCTGATACTGTATGTTACCTCCTCCACTAGAATGCTTTTAGGGCTTACATTTTTATTACCAATGACGGGTAAGAAACAGTAAAGATGGACTATGGAACACTGTTGCAGAACACCTCTCTAAGTCATATTATGTCGTTGGTATTTTTTGCCAGCTGTCTCTGTTTGTAGGCGCAGTAAGAGGCTGAAATCTCAGGCAAGCATTACCAGGATTTACCCAGACAGGTCTGCCATCACAAAAGTTGGACACAGAAATAGCTTACTGACTTATTGCTCCAAGGAATGAAGGTAGAATGAAAGATGTAAAAATTGTCTTTAAGTAGCGGATGTTTTCGGGAAAATCAGAATTCGGCACAAAAAGACATATTCTGTGCATCATCAGTTTCAACTCAAGCTTTTCTGAAATGTAGCAAAAGGTCTAAACATGGGCAGTGTTTGGCTACACCTCTGAGCTGCCTCACAGTAAGGCAGATAAAGTGTATAAATACAGTACACAGACTGCAGGAGCAACATCACAAAGTTTAAAACCATTATAATGCCTCCTAGTCCGAAAGGCACTACAGAACAACACCGGTCTGTTTCCCAGACTCAAGCTTTTCGTGCTTTTTAAAGATCTGAGCCATGAAATAAGGGTGTAATTCTGATGCTGAAAAATATCGACAGGTTTGAGTCTGAAATGTTCGTCTTTAGCAAGTCACACTGGTTTGCTTTTGACAGTGGTGAATTAAAGCTCACATACTTTATGTTTTATACTCTTTTTTTTTTTTTTAAACAAGACTTAAAGGTCTTTGCAAAACGCACGTTTTAAGTTTCAGCGTCTGTAAAATTAAAAATGAATTACATTCAAATAGCCATTTGTAGTAATGCATTTTGCTAGCTCAGCAGTATTTTATCCCTCAGCCGGCTGGGGGGGGAAAAAAAAAAAAAAAAAACTCTTTTTCTATTCCACTCATGTTTGAGACATTAAAAGACTTTGAGGCTTTTCATCCTGCATTTCTGAAAAACAAGTGTAAAAAAAAAAAAAAATTCTTCTCACTCACTTCTCAACTCTCACTCATTCATTCTTATCCTGTACAGGGTCACTAGAAGCCTGGAGGCTGTCCCAGGGGATGCAGGGCACACCCTTGATGGAATGCCAATTGATGGCAGAGGGCACAATCACACACACACACACACACACACTCATTCACATACTCTGGACAATTCTGAAAATGCCAGTTAGCCTAATCTGCATGTCTTTGGACTGTGGGAGGAAACGCACCAAGCAAGGGTGAACATGCGAACTATTATTATTATTATTATTATTATTATTATTATAATAAATAAATGAGAAGAGGAAATTAATAAATTAATAGATTTATTATTATTTATGGACACTTTTCAAAGCACACAGTGGCACCTTAGAAAATAGTTAGGAAAGCAACAAAGCATTAAATAACAATAAAAAAGTATTACTTAATAGAGTGATAAGACAACTAGAGAGTAGGATTAGTTATAGAAGTTAAATAGTATATACCGGCTTAAAAAGTGGTTTTTTTTTTTAAAGGTGGTGAGAGAGTCGATATATTGAACGTCATGAGGGAGTTTTGTGTTCCAGAAGCTGAAGGCTCTAAGAGCCCATGGCAGTTAGACAGGCAGTGGGTGTAGTGAGCTGAATAGCAGAAGAGGATCTAAAAGTACAAGAGGGTGAGTAGATATGAATGAGTTCAGAGAGATATGATGGTGCGAGGTTATGAAGAGTCTTAAAGGTAAAAAGCAGAATCTGAGATTCTATCTGGTATTTAACAGGGAGCCAGTGAAGTTGCTGAAGACATGCTTGATGTGTTCTATGGACAGAGTTCTAGTAATGATATGAGCAGCTCCATTCGGGACCAACTGAAGTTTACATATTGATTCATACACATTGCATGCAAACTTACTTCTTTTGATTGTGTAAAACTGCTTTGCGACAATGTCAAATTGTTAAAAGCGCTATATAAATAAAGTTGACTTGACTTGACATAGAGACTTGTAAGGGAGACCAAAGAGGACACAATGACTGTGATTACTACGGAATATAAGCAGAAGAGTAGCCGTGGTGTTCGATGTAAGGGAGGGTTGGAGGCAATCGCTATTACAGATAGAAATATGCAGACCGAGTACTGTAGTATTGTTCATGTTTGAAACAAGAGTTAAAGTGCCGTCCCATATGGCACCCAGTCTCTTGATGTGAGGAGAAACTGTTCAATTATCTATAGCACAACGTAGATGTAGGAAAACCACAGTTTTATCACTACTGAGTTTTAAAAAGCCAGTTAGAGAAGCAGGCTTTAGGACACAGTGCACATTAGGAGAAGGAAGACAGTGGAGGTACTGTAGCCTTAGTGGATATATAGTATAGAGCTGAGTGTCATCTGTGTAACAATGAAATTGAAGAAATCACCAAGAGGTATAATGTAAATGATAAATAATTAACACGCAATAAATAATTGTGTGTGTATTTAATGGATTTACAATTACATTCACAATGTTCAGTGAACTAAAAGTTAAAACACATGAGCTGAGAGCTGAGCTAGCTCTTTAGACAGAGACAGACTAGAGATGTAGCTCCATACCAGCCCCATTTTTAAATTTAAATCATGTTAATCAGGTGGTGTAGTGGTTAGCACTGTCGCCTTGCACCTCCAGGGTCAGGGTTCGATTCCCATCTCTGTGTGCATGGAGTTTGCATGTTCTCCCCGTGCTTGGTGGGTTTCTTCCGGGTACTCCAGTTTCCTCCCACAGTCCAAAGACATGCAGATTAGACTAATTGGCGTTCCCAAATTGTCCTTAGTGTGAATAAGTGCGTGCATACAGTATGTGTGTGTACCCTGCGATGGACTGGCACCCTGTCCAGGGTGTACCATGCCACGTCTCCTTTAATAGGCTCCAGGCCCCCTGCGACCCTGAATACAGTCTAAAGCATTATAGTGGGTGAGTGAGTGAGTAATCAGGTTAAAATTGAGCATATCTTCTTGAAATAACACACTTACATCAGCTTTGTGAAATTGTTTCCCACGGATTCTCTGTAACATTATTACTATTCCTGAAAATGACCATCCCCAAGGTAATTGAGGATGGTTCCTCTTAATAACCATGACGATGGCTGGGATTGCATTGATACAAACTGTTTCACTATAATGGCTTTTGACAGCAATCAGTCGAATAGTTTAAGGGCTAAAATCTCCACAAAGCCTTTTGTACCCAACTCTGCATCATTGAACAGTTGGTTACCTAAACAGAGTAGAATTAACGTTAACTAAAAGACATTTCCGTATATAATTGACCTTTGACCTTAGAGCACACAATTACAGTAAAGGCATTTATAAATGGTATATCATCCGTATTTATAGTCATACTTTCTGGTATCACCCAGATAAAGATGGGTTCACTTTTGAGTCTGGTTCCTCTCTAGCTTCTGCAGGTCATCTCAGGAAGTATCACCTTGCCATCATTTTTTAATTTATATCCAGAATTTTACTTCTGTAAAGCTGTTTTGCAATAATGTCCACAGTAAAATATACATAAATGTGAATCAGATTCAGTTGAAGATTTATTCGGTGTTGATTTCATTAGGATCACCTTACTAAACCTTAAATTTAGTACTTTCACCAAAAAAAAAAAAAAAAAAAAAAATCCTTTCACTTGTTGAGAAAGGAATCTGATGTGAAATGTTTAACACACAAATTGATCTCTCTCTCTCTCTCAATGGCCTAATTCAAAACACGTTCATATGCTGTCGATTTTGTGTCTGTTTTGGGCAAATAATATGGTGACTTCTGGCCGGAACTGAGCTGCAAGCCGGAGGAGCATCTTGCCACCTCTTAATTTTTAAAAAGGTTTATAAATAAAAAATGTGCTTCTTTTTTTTTTTTTTTTTTAAGGAAGGGGGATGTGTTTTTCTCATGATTCGTTTTTTATGAATGTACACATCCTACATTTTTGGACATGAGACTGTACAAAAATGATAAAAAAAAAAAATGGACTTTCATAATAAGACGCCTGTAGAAGATGATGAGAAACAATATAAATGAAGATACAAATGAATACTGTATTTCTATTGTACGTCTTCTCCACCTGGAGATCACCTTCTGATATTAGATTTTCTTAGCCGGTGTCGTGTGACGTACTGTGACTCAGAAGCAGTCAGTGATTCTGAACAAAGGCATCTTAGAAAAAGAAAACACAAAACAAAAAGAAAAAAAACATTACAGCCTGGCAAATATGCTACGGCTACATATCAAAGCTGATATCATTTTTAATGTATAATGTATGGTATTTTCCATATGGTATGCAAGTGCTTCACACTTGATGAAATGCGTTGATTCTAAGAGACTAGTTTGTGTAAGTCCTCATGACAAAACCAGTAATTCACCCTCCAGTACAATAACAGCATCTGTGTCTGCTTTGAGTTAGCAATTAGATGCAACAATAGAGAAAAAAGAAAAAAGCTCTTTGAGGCCATTCTCCAGACTTATGGAGGACCAATACATGTTTCTGTGAAATGTGTATATATATATATATTTATCTTTCGGAACTCAGGAAACATCACCACAGGCATTTCTTCCTGCAGCTGTGTTTCTGTTGCTGCTGGTGCAGAGTGACTAACAGTGACTCCATCTCAATTCCGTAAATAAGCTCGCGAGTCCTCTCAAGCCCACCTTCTGCATTGTCTTAGTGTGTGGTCTTGTTGGACACAATGATTGAGGGATAGGAAAAGGAAACCAGAAAAGCACTGTTTCGCTTTGACAGCGCTGAACGTATCATCGCACAATCAACCAGTGCCCTGTTCTGCAGAAACTCAACACCAGCTCAGTCAGCTTTTAATCTTAGGAGTGCTTCAGCGCTAATGGACAAACAACTTCATGCTTTGGGCCGTGTTTGGTTTGGGGAGAGAAAAAAAAATCCATTAGTGTTCACAAAAAGAGAGTGCGAGGAGAAAGAGAAAAGAGGCATGAGAGAGAGAGAGAGAGAGAGAGAGAAAAGCAGAGAGAGAGAGAATCTGGCACCTACACAATACATTTTCCAATATGTCAATATAGTATGTACATTTTTCCTACTGCATTTAAATATTTTAAAATACATTACAATAAATATATATTTCTTGTATTCCTGTAGGATTCACTTTATATCGTCTTTATTCTGTTCTAATGCACATATCATATCATATTAATAATGTGCATCCACATAGAACATAAAAGGTCAAATTTAGTTTTCTAAATATATTGCATTGTTTCTGTGCAAGGTGTGCATACATGTATACAGTTCACAAGTACACCTGCACATTCATGGACATTACTTACTTATTCTATTTTATTACATTTCCTTGATGAATATAAATCAATTGATACACGTAAGTCACTTTAAACAATTTATATTCATCAGAAAATTTCCATAATTTCTATATTTTCTATATTGTACAGCTAGGTTTTTCTTATATCTTCTTATATTTTTCCTATATTGTTTATTTTGTATTGTATAGATACAGAATTCTTTCTTAGCTAAATTTACTTTCTATTTTCTTTTTCATATTTATTTCCTATTAATAGCCTTTTATTTTAAGGTCATGGGCAGTCGTCTAAGCATTTCACTGCACATCGTACTGTGTATGTGACAATCAGAATATGGGATTTGCTTGATTTGAATTTGCATTAAGAGATTTTTAATTGTGTGGGTCATCCCAGGGAAATATCGAACAATTTTGCATCATATACAGTCAGGTCTATAACAATTAGGCTTATCATTTTTTGCTGTCTAATGCAGGATATTGGACATTACATAGAGCAATGAATAGTGTATCCCCTCGAGGGTCCAAAAGTAATGGGTCATTTTGTTGCTGCATAGACAGGTGTGTGTTATTCTGTCATTATTTCCTTTATAAGTACTGTAAGAGGGTTTGGAGGCGAGAACTGAGGAAAAGAAGTCATTATGATATAAGAGAACAATTAGGTCCGGCCAAAGCAAACTAATTTGTATATTCCCAGGAAGAAAAAGCACACTTCGTTAATCAGGAACCCCTAAAAGAGCATAGACAGCAATAGTGGTGGATTCAAAAACGAACTCTTAAGAACACCCTCCAAGAGGTAGAGGTGTACACGAGATGTATCCCTGTCACAATCACGAGATGCCTTGTACCTATGCGTACCGTGTATAATATAGAGATATAGAGCAAAAACAAGTAGAGATATGGAAAAAAAATTGCCATACAACAAAATCACTTCCTTCTTTATTCAGGCAATTATTTTTTACTTTAAATCTTGTGTTTATTTAACATTTCAAGCGAGAAAAAAGGTTGAAGATTTTTACTGTGCCCTTAGACCTTTGGAACCCATTTCATATAAGTACATGTGCACACAAGTACACATCTATCCGTAGTAGATAGAGAAGTAGATTGGGGTGAAATTGAGTTTGGCAAGAGCAGAAGGTCAGGATAACAAGATTGAAGTCCTTACTGCCACCACATTCTCGCTCTCCCCTACACACAGAAATGACCAGGCCGGCCAGGCTTGAAAGGTCCTGAGAGTCTATTTACCTGGACATCCCATCCCCCATCACTCATCCCTCAACCCCTCCCTTCACACCCCAAGGCTCATCATCACCTCAAGAGATGTAGCACTTCACATTCTTCCACCTGGGTGTGGGGGTGTGCGGCTGTGTATCAGCAAACAGAGAGTTCTCCTGCATGCAGAAAATTCTGTGTATCCTTATGTGTTAGATGTAATTCATATACTATTTACCTATAGATTATATTTTGTATATATTATGCTTTATGACCCTACCTTTTTACATTTTGTAAAAATGCACATTGAATAACATGACTTAGGATCAAAGCACTTGAGTAAAAGTCAAGTGCTTTGATCCTCAGGCATGTTATTCAATATATATATTTTTCTAGAAAGTCTCACTTTCTGTATTGTGCAGCAACATTATCTATTCTCCATCTTTCTCTGAAACGACATCCATCTGACCATTAATACAAGAGGCTGTGCTAGCACCTTCTAGCTTCTCGAACAATATCAAATAACCTCTTAAACCGAATAGGCGCCCTTAAATGCATCCACCCAACTAATGTTTGAGGGTCTGTCATTTAGATTCAGTGATAAGAGACTGTGATGTGCGAGAGATCCTGAGTTCTCAGTATGCAAAACAAGTCAAAACAAGCTTCCTTTCTTTACGCAAGGAGCACTCTCCTCCTCTGACTAACAAGTTAAATTCAGCTCCCTGTGGATCAAAAAAAAAAAAAAAAAAAAAACTCATGACACCTTCCACCCATCCACCTGTTTGACCCAAAACACATACAATTGTCTTTTGCTAATCCATGTTCAGGTTATAGTATACATACAAAGGCGCACGATGTTGTCTCTAGATACACATTCATCTCTCAGATCTGGTTTAATCCATAAGCTTTAATCCGCAATCCTGTAATCCTTAAACCAGGAACACAAAAAGAGCTGAAAATTCAAATATCCCACGTTTACGACTTGGAACACAATGATTCCCTTTAGACTGAAGACGATTTGGACAACCTCATTGTTACTATTCCTGCAGGCGTATAAAGGAAAATAAAGCTTGGAGAGGAATTGACACCCATGTATACCTGGTAAACTGTAGATGTCCAATGTCATCCATAAACACACAGGTATAAATGCATATTATTATTCTATTATGTTTTCTTTTGGAATGTTAATTTTCTCAGCACTGATGAGGTCTGTAATGGTTGCTATGTGTAAAACATTACGTTTTGTTTAAGACTTGGGTGGACATAATCTAGATACCTTGTTGACAGGTATTCATTTATTCATATCAAGTATGTCTTTTTTATTGCCATAAACTGCTGATAAAATAATATTCCCTCTGACATAAGAAAAAAAATACAGCATGCTGCATCTGTGTCGAGTCTCCTACCATCGTCCAGGTCTGGCAGGATGCTGACGTGTGTGCTGGGGTATTCAGAGCCGAGGCGGCCACCTAAGACAACGCTGAGGGAGACGTTAAAGCTTTCCTCAGGCTCGTAAAGTGAATCGTCAATGATCACCACGCGGCAAAGCTTCTCCGTCTCTTCTTTTTCAAAACGCACGATGCTGGTCTGTCCCTCCGGTCTGGAGATGTAGTCCGAGAAGGAAAGAACAGTGCTGGGGACCGTACCTGTAGCTGAGCCTGCAGAGAAAGCCAAAGCCAAAATGCACACAACAATAAACCGTAAAAAAACTGTACATGTCTTATATGTCCAGGGGGAGTTTAAGGCGAATGGGGACGTGCGATGCAATTTCTTGTGAGTGTAGAAGCTGATTGACTTTTACAGAAGACTTCGAGCGCAGTATGTCCGTGAGAATCTCAGCTGCGGCAAAGTATGTGAACGGTGCAAACGTTTTAGAGAACGTCCGCGAATGACAATCGCAGCCGAGGTGGCTCAGAGCTGCTGCAATCGAGCATAATGCCTGCTCCTTGAAAAATCCACAGATAACTTACCTCCAACTTGGCAACATGTCTTTGGAAGCTGTACACACAATACACACAATTCACCAACACCACTTTTTTTTTTTTTTTTGGTTAGAGGAACTCAGCTGTGAGTTATTGCAACATCCCTCGTACAATCCGTTTCCACATGTTTGAGCCATTAAGAGGAGGCCAGGAGTTTCAGACATGAAGCAGGCAGTGCGGTCATCCTGAGAAAACGTTCTAAACTGATGGCACGAGTGTAACACTGGGATTAGTGCAGTCGTATAGCAGGGGAAATAACGGTACTGTAGGTTTTACTCTCATAACGGTGTTCTGTTATTCTCTAATACACNGAATGACAATCGCAGCCGAGGTGGCTCAGAGCTGCTGCAATCGAGCATAATGCCTGCTCCTTGAAAAATCCACAGATAACTTACAGATAACTTGTGACCAACTAGCTGAGGAGTCAGGTTTGTCTGCGGCAAGTGTACATACAATCCTTTTTTTTTTTTTTTTTTACATTACAGGAACTCAGCTGTGAGTTATTGCAACATCCCTCGTACAATCCGTTTCCACATGTTTGAGCCATTAAGAGGAGGCCAGGAGTTTCAGACATGAAGCAGGCAGTGCGGTCATCCTGAGAAAACGTTCTAAACTGATGGCACGAGTGTAACACTGGGATTAGTGCAGTCGTATAGCAGGGGAAATAACGGTACTGTAGGTTTTACTCTCATAACGGTGTTCTGTTATTCTCTAATACACCATCTGTTATATGTGAAACCTTGGATTACGAACATAATTCGTTCCAGAACCGGGCTCGTATTGCAAAACACTTGTAAACCAAAGTTCGTGTGTAAGAGGAGAGGAGAAATGAACCCGTCCCCATCTCTTATATGAGTTTCACACACAGACACACACAACGGAAACACTACAAGGGACTTTTTTGTACGGAAAGTCCCTTGTAATATTTTGATATTCGAGTAGCATTAAGGAAAGATGACGCTAATGTGTCTTCTAATGAGTTCTACAGCATGGTTCATCCGCCTGGTCAGAAGGGGTCGAGCACTTTGTAACAGTAGAACAGTAATTCCACTTGAAGAAAACCACCTCAAATCTACTTGGACAGGCGGTGTTGATTATTTTTCTATAACAGACAGTACATTAGGTCACAGGTTTATATTATTGGACTCATTCTAATTGTGTAATATATAGGGAGCTGTAAGGCAGATGCTTTACATGGTCTAAGAGTACCGTAATAGTAAAAAGATGACACTTTTCATGAAAGTGTCCCCAGTGTTACAATTATAATGTGTCTTTGACCTGTATCTATAACCAGTAAACATGACATTCATTAAGAAATTAAACATTGTAAATAAAATGTAGTTACTATCACACCAACTTATTTTTTCTTTAACTGCATTTTGAATATCGAATGCTACAATGGCTTCCTTCCCATCTCCTGCATCGATCTATATTTGCTGCAGCGGCACAGATGGTTGAACATACCTTGCAGCGTGAAGCAGAGCACCATCAGCTCCTCACTTACATCTCCTCTTCTGCGTAACGGGACCAGAAGCTCTCCAACGTCTTCCTCGACAACAATTCTTGCCTGAGGAATGAAGACCGTCGACTCTGCCAAGAACAGGAGAAGTGTTATTCTTTTCTTGGCATACTAAAATGTCAGCAATGTTCAAATAAAAAGAATACAGCTGAATAGAAGCCAATCTGAAGAAGCATTGAAGATGGGCTGACTGCTCCCAACACTAATACTGAGTTTGGGTTGATCAAATACCTCACTTAAGCAGGGTTGCATTCAACAAAACAATATCGGTGCAGCCAAGACTACAGTACATACAGTACAGTCCACGTAGTCCTTATTGGCCTTCACGGAACGCATTCCTTCCAAATTTTCGTGCATTCCACATTTATTATTATCCACGATGGGAGAAACGGATTACGTGAATAGGAGTGAACACCGGTATTTGTGTTTTCAAGTACACATTTTTAATGAGTTTTATAGTGCACAAAGCCGGCTGAGGGAGGGAAGGTCAACCAGTCAAAAGATTGTTTTTGGGTAACGCGGCAAATTAGCAAAATCGACGCGCAAGCCATTTTCCATCATTCACAAAAGCATCAACAAAAAATCGAAACGAAATAAGATCTCAAACTGTGCTTTCTGCTCTTGTCCCAGATCTCCACGCTTATGCTCATTAATCCCGATCCGTCACTCACATTTCTAGACTGTTCATCACACACTTTCCCCACAGCAGACGCACACAGACGCCAGGGGAGTATACAGGGAGATGGATGAGGAGGAGAGAGAGAGAGAGAGAGAGAAAAAACAAAACACTGTATCTACTGGAGATCATGCTGGTTACTTTCAAAGAAGTGACAAACTACCTTCAGGTCTTAATGAGCGAGAGATCCTGGATTTTTGAGTCCACATGGTCCCTAGACATTATCCCCTCTCCCTTTACCTCTTTCAGACTTGATCTTCCACAACACACTGGAGAATCAATCTGCACCTGGACTGTGTCACAAGTTTCTCCGCAAAGCTAAAGCCTGATCCACAAACACTGATTAGCAACAATGAGACATTTCCTGCATGTACTGTACGAGGTCGGACATTTTCTTTCTCACGTTGTTAAGATCAGTTTTTTCCCCCGAATACCACTGAAATAATGAATAATAACATCAATCCTACAGTATCTCACAGATAAAGACTAGAAAGTAAACATATAAGAAAATTTGCTTAATACAACTCAACACAAAGCCCCAGATTTACTAAGAACCTTCTCAGCCCAACTAGGAACCAATGGTGATTACCTTTGTATTTATTTCTGTTTTAGGACTGTGGTAGGTCTGTATCTCTGGTCACCTGGTCACACACACATTCACACACTACAGGCAATTTGGGAACGTCGATGAGCCTAATCTGCATGTCTTTGGACTGTGGGAGGAAACCGGAGAACCCGGAGGAAACCCACCAAGCACGGGGAGAACATGCAAACTCCATGCACGAGGTGGGAATCAAACCCGGACCCTTGATGACAGTACTAAGCACTAAGCTACTTTCAAATGAAGTGAATAAATACTGTAGTCACATGATGTTAAAGGGAAGTTGCCTCTTATACTTGACTCATAATCATGCAGATAACACTGATTAAAGACAGTGACGTGCATAGATTGGTTTTAATTTGTTCTCAAATCTAAAAAGGTGTTCACGCCAATTTACAACTAATCAGGCTCTTCCCTGCACTAGCACCGAGGTGGAATGTACTGACCCTGACTGTGTGAACAGCTGAGTCAGTGTCTGTCTTCAAATGAAGACTGAAGAATTCTCCCTTCACTTGACAATTAATGAAAGGAAAAAATTCTCTCACATTAACCGCTGTGTAACAGTCTCGTTATTTACGGTATGTCTTTGGAAATATTATTATTATAATTCTAATGTGGGCATGTTTTTCAAGAGAGATGTCGACGCTCCTCCATGGACAAGATACAAGTAGAGTAGGTGCTAAACTGCTGTAAAACCTGATCTTCTACGCATATTGTGGCAAAAACAAATAGCAAAAATTGCAGTAATTGCTTTTTTTTTTTTTTTTTTTCCTCTTTTACTTTCGTTCCTCAACTTTTCAGTTGGACTGCAGAATTTTTCAGTTTCATTTCTCACTTGTCCAGTTACACTGATGAATTTTTCCTTTTGCACTTCTGACACAAACATACAGCGATGGCAGGAGTAACACAAGTCTGCATTCTTATTGGCCAGCTCTAAATCTCCACTACATTCTCAGGACAAGTTTACCTGCAAGCTCTGTTGTTTCTGGATAAAAAGCATTACTGCTAGGACTTGTGTGCTTAATGTTACAAGAACTCAATTACAGTATTTCCCCGATACAAAATCATTCACTACAAAGATAATCTGTAAATACCTTCGTTTTTCAAGTACTGAGTTGCCTTATTGTTCTGGATATCTTGACATCCCCATATAAAGTCATATAATTTAGTGTACAAGAAATGGGCAGAATATGCACAGATGTGTGTTATTATGTTGCTGTTTGGAATCATACAGAGAACAAAACCAATAGTCATTGTTTGGGAGCATGCACCGAGCAGCTGTTAATATATAGACAGTGCATGAACGGCACAGCGTGGAGTTCATGCACCACCCCGTGCAGGGTGACCGGAGTAAAGGCAGAGATTATATACTATCTGTTCACAATCCCTTAGAGATTTTCTATGCACAAAACGACAGACACTTTTATATTAAAAAAAGGAAAAACGTGTAGTTTAGGATACATAATTTATGATCTATAAAAGAAATTAAAGAAAAATGTGTACCATTATTCCTTCAATAGTATGAGTCTCAACAGTAATATAATATAATATAATATAATATAATATAATATAATATAATATAATAATAAAGTATCAACATAATGTATAAAATAAAAAAATATAAAGAAAATTGTTAGAAGTAAATGGTACACAAATATGATGATGATTATAATAATAATAATAATAATAATAATAATAATGAAATAAGCCTACATACTTCTCTTAAGCAACACAATATTCAGATTATAAATGATATATAAATTATAGATTATAAACCTTCAGAATAAATGAGCATAAAACTTTTTTTCCCCCTATCAGAAAAATGTTATAATGCTTTTTATCTAAAAAAACAAAACAAAAACAAAACAAAAAAACAGAGCTTGCCAGTAAACATTTTTTCGGAGAATATAGTGTAGATTTAAGGAGCTGGCTAATGATAATGCAGTCCTTTAACTCCCGCCCTGCAACAGCTGGCCAATGAGGACAAAGCATTTTAAGACATTTAAGACATTTTTAAGCGTTTTAAGAACCTGCCAGGTAGCAGCTGGCCAATTAGAATGCAGCGCCGTAACTCCCGCATATACTACATATGTTGTATATTTATACATATGTTGTATATTTGTGTAAAAAGTATAAATGTACAAATCAGCAGAAAAACTTCCAAAACACTTATTGGATTTTTTTTCTTTTAAATTATTATTCACTTTCAATTTATTTATTTTTCGTGCAATTCTTTTATTTTTGTTAAATCCTTTTTTGGCACAAATCTCATTCCATACCCTTCGGACGCGTCCTTTTAAATTTGGACAATTATTCTATTGGTGATAAACTAATCTATTTGCATATTCACTGCCCTGGCTTTTGAACTGTTAGCTGTAAATGCCTAAAATGACGTTAATTTATACTAACAAGCTGTTTGGAAAGCCATTTCAGTAATTATTCATTTTGAACACACACATAAACATGCACACAGAAACCCTTAGTTATTTAGACACAAATCATTTTAGATATTTCGTAAAAAAAAAAAAAAAAACTCCTTCATTTTTTTCTTCTCCTATGGCTGCTTATGCCACATCTGCTACAAAATGTTTAGAAATGCTATTCCTATGCTCCATGTGCTCCTTGGTAAAGAAGAACTGCATGCTCATTTCTTTTCCACGTGATTCATATAAAAATGTCATTTGCACAAACGTTCAGTGAAAGCTGCTGAAAGCCGAACCCTTTTTATGTTGCTTATACAAACTCCAAAGTAACATTGATTTCAACAGCCAATTACTGAATGCAGGCCTGTTCATGGGGCTTAGATTTTATACCCATGGGCTCACATGTTTTGTTTAGTTTTTACATTTAAAAAAAAAAAAATTTGTTCACAAGAATTGCACTGGGTATTAATGCAGCATGCGTTCCATACCAAAAGCATTTCTTCATACCCCGGCCACAACTCAGGACAAGTGGGTCACCCACTGCAATGAAATAAAGAGCGGAAAAAAAAAAAAAAAAAAMAGCACTTTTACAATATTAATGTAGAAAGGGGTTCATCAGGAATGATGAATAGAGATCCAGAGTTCAGTCTTCTACAAACATGCAAATCCTCCCCAGCAGAGAGACTGAAGCAAAACATCAGGCCTGGAGCATGAAGGCTAGTCAAGTGTCTCCTGTCTTCTATATTCCTGACATTAGAGACAGCCACGTCTCTCCAACATGTTAGGGTTCCTAGGGGAATGTGGCCTTGGCGACAACAAACTCTGCCATAAAGCTAGTAATTAGCTCACAGGGGAAGCCATGCAATTATTTATTTATTTTTTACCATGGAGATGTAAGTAGGCTCTAAGAACGCATCAGTCGCATTCAGTGTGAAAGATCTGAATTATAATTACCAAGAGACTCCACAAAGCCAATAAAGTACAACACACACATACACATGGTGAAATATAGAAAAAAAAAAAAGCCTTTAGTATATCATAGCCTAAGTTTGTTTATGAAAGTCAGATACAACCAGTGAAATTAAAGTCAACACATCTATAGGCATCTACTGTTTAATGCCTGTCGGAGAAAAGCAGTTTAAATTACCAAGGCTGAGCTGCAGGGTTATACAGTACAAAGATTTTCATTAGCATTTTCGCTAACGCATAATTAGAAAGCAATGTTTTGTACATACACCTCTATATACTAGAACACTATTTGTACCTAATGCACCAGGTGCTTTACCAGAAGGACTCTTCTAAAATCCTTAATCAGTGTTGTTCTAGGAGAAACCCTTAATGCCTACAACAGCCATATTGCTAATTAATCTAAAGTACAACTTTCATAACAGACTAGATCTTCTCTAATGCCTTAATGCCGGGTGGTTAATAGAAGCTTCAAAATTAGTCTGCATAGATGGGGAAACAAACATGGAGATTCATAATAGCCAAGAGGGATGATAAAGTGCCTAAATAATTGTGGAGAACTAAAAAAAAAAAAAAAAATAACATCTTCAGTTTGAGGCTTATTGTATTTGTGGTTGGGCCATGGAGAGCAGGCTGTGACACAAAAAAAGGAATTCATATCACTCAGATATATTGTTCAGTAACTCACGCCCCACTATTTTGGAGTTTGTTCTGACATTTTGGTCAGAACGGAGTGGAATGCTGTCATCAGTAGCCCTTTATATGGAAAGTGGTATTGTACTGAAGCGTCATTTATTTCAGGGATACTCTATTATCAGATTTAAAAAATGACTGTAGTACTTAATTAAGGGAAAAAACTACTAGATCTGTTAAGTTGTTTTAGCCTTTTGCTGGCACCATTTGGATCTTTTTGGTCCCTTTGAGAGAAAAGAACATATATAATGTTTTTTTGTTTTGTTTTCATAAAACCTCATCTTATGATAAGTTACTGTGCATGGTCTCTACCAATATGACAATGTCCCCATTCACATGTCATGCTGGAACTAAGCACTCCACCAACATCAGCCAAGCACCCGTTGAGAAAATATTCTTTTAAAGAATGGAGTAGAAGGACATTCTGCTGGTTTCTTATGGCCTAACACCATACTAAAATCTGTTATCCTTCAATGTGCATATTTAATTTGTGTGTGAGTGTATACTGTGTGTAATGTAAAAAAAAAAAAAAAAGTAATGTAAAAAAGTACCACAGATAAAACAAAGAGACTTACCATCTCCTGGATCTACGATCTCCACGGTCGCCACTGATGGTGACTCCAATGCCCCCATGACTGGCTCAGACAGAATGATACTGAAGGTCTCCGACTGCTCATACTTCCCATCAGAAAGGATCTTGATCCGCCATGTAGCTGTGGTCTGACCTGGGTTAAACTGCACCTGCTTCTGAAACTTCCCCCGAAAGTCCTTGTCCTTCTGAGCACTGCCATCCACAGTGCCAACTCCTTCATAAGAAATAAGAGAAATGGAGAATGTGAGGGAAGTTTGCCCCATATTTAGCTTTATTAGGCTTTATTAGGATCACAGTGATTTTACTTCTATTAAGACTGTCTGATGTCCCAAACGCCAATCATCTCTCTATATTTAGGATTAATGATGAGGCTGTACTTTTCTGTAGAGAAAAGGCCATAAGCATAAATAATTTTCTTTAGATTCCAAAATGTATATAATCTGATATGACTGAACAAAATGTTCATTTCCATAAATGGCTTCTCTTTTAAAAGTTAAGTTCTAAGATCTAAACTCAAAACTTTCTTTCTGTTAAAAAGCATATTACCCTAATTACACAACAGTGAGTTCTGACCGAGTAATCTGATTGGACAAGAGGCTTTCCATGAGTGCTGATATAGAGCATAACGGGAGCGTAATGGGATTATTTTAAGTATCTGTATCACGCTGCGTCCCATGTATTCTAGCAATCATTATTTACACCAAATGTGGGTTTGCCAGCGTGGGTGAAAGTAGGTCTTTACGTTCTGAAGTACAGGAAAGAGAGGAGAGCAGCGGCCTGTCAAAACCCAGATTTAAAAAAACCAGACAGAAAAGCACATGCAGTAAGAAAACACATCTGATAATGTTATGTCATCTTAAATAACACATTGTCTTCTTAGTAGCTGCATCTAAATTCCGAATTGCCTTTGAATCGTCCCTGTTGTTTTGTTCACGGCTAATGGAAGATACAAAGCTAACTAGCCATTAACACAAGGCTGTATCGCAAATCCCATTCTAACCCCCTGGCCGAATCAGTCGCGGAAGGATATGTGCTGGTGGAGCGAAATAATGTGTATAATATATATATATATATATATTTTTTGTGAAACTGTTGTATAAAAGCAATATCACACAAGAGGGAGTCTAGAACGTCCCTCTCATTGGGATAAACTATGCTCAACTGCCATAAAATGTTTGATCAGAATCACTTCAAGCACAGAAGCTGGCAGGGTCCCTTCTGCCAAAGCCTCCCAAACAGCTGGGTGGAATTAAACTTCTTCAGGTTACAGGCTTAATTCAGGCCTGTGGCTCAGTAATCATCTTCACAAACGTGCCAGACAGTGTGATGTTGGAGTACATGCCAGTCTGTAATTTAACTGTAATATTTTAATTAAAAAAAAAAAAATCAATCTTAAAGATGCACTCAAATGAGAATTATTTTAAAAGAGAAGCCATTTAAGGTAATGTCCTATAGACCACTTTAAGAATACAACGAGGAAATCATGTGTAATCCAAACAGACTTATTCACATTCAATGTACGCAAGAACAAAAACGAATGAACATTTCCGTCAATAAATCAAAAAGAATCTTTTTGCAAGGGTATTTGATAAATAAGTAACATAATTTTTTCACATTCAACCTTTTATATGTCCTCCATTAACAACAGCAAATACATGAAACATAATGGGGGAAAAATCTTCAAACAGGAACTCCTTTGAGATATAGATAGTGGAAAGAAAGTAAATATAAAGTAAAAAGCACAAGAATAGCTTCACATTCAATTCTATCTTTTGAACAGCAGGAGGGCTGCTCCAGAGAGGTGCATAAAGACGAGTTGGAGAGCTGGAGAAGAGGAAAGTCAGTAGAAGGAGTGGTTGAGGAAAGGCTTGTATGGTGGGGAAAGCATTTTTTAAATATACATATATACACGTGGACAAAATTGTTGGTACCCTTCGGTCAATGAAAAAAAAAAAAAAAACTCACAATGGTCACAGAAATAACTTTAATCTGACAAAAGTAATAATTTAAAAAAATTCTATGAATGTTAACCAGTGAAAGTCAGACATTGCTTTTCAACCATGCTTCAACAGAATTATTTAAAGAAATAAACTCATGGAACAGGCCTGGACAAAAATGATGGTACCCCTAGAAAATACTGAAAATAATGTGACCAAAGGGACATGTTAATTCAAGGTGTGTCCACTAATTAGCATCACAGGTGTCTACAATCTTGTAATCAGTCAGTGGGCCTATATATAGGGCTCCAGGTCGTCACTGTGTTGTTTGGTGACATGGTATGTACCACACTCAACATGGACCAGAGGAAGCGAAGGAAAGAGTTGTCTCAGGAGATTCGAAAGAAAATTATAGACAAGCATGTTAAAGGTAAAGGCTATAAGACCATTTCCAAGCAGCTAGATGTTCCTGTGACTACAGTTGCACATATTATTCARAAATTTAAGATCCATGGGACTGTAGCCAACCTCCCTGGACGTGGACGCAGGAGGAAAATTCATGACAAATCAAAGAGACGGACAATCCCAATGGTAACAAAAGAGCCCAGAAAGACTTCTAAAGAGATCCAAGGTGAACTTCATGCTCAAGGAACATCAGTGTCAGATCGCACCATCCGTCGTTGTTTSAGCCAAAGTGGACTACATGGGAGACGACCAAGGAGGACACCATTGTTGAAAACAAATGATAAAAAAGCCAGACTGGAATATGCCAAACTACATGTTGACAAGCCACAAAGCTTCTGGGAGAATGTCCTATGGACAGATGAGACAAAAATGGAACTTTTTGCCAAGGCACATCAGCTCTATGTTCACAGACGGAAAAATGAAGCATATGAAGAAAAGGACACTGTCCCTACTGTGAAACATGGAGGAGACTCTGTTATGTTCTGGGGCTGCTTTGCTGCATCTGGCACAGGGTGTCTTGAATCTGTGCAGGGTACAATGAAATCTCAAGACTATCAAGGGATTCTAGAGAGAAATGTGCTGGCCAGTGTCAGAAAGCTGGGTCTCAGTCGCAGGTCATGGGTCTTGCAACAGGACAATGACCCAAAACACACAGCTAAAAACACCCAAGAATGGCTAAGAGGAAAACATTGGACTATTCTAAAGTGGCCTTCTATGAGCCCTGACCTCAATCCTATTGAGCATCTTTGGAAGGAGCTGAAACATGCTGTCTGGAAAAGGCACCCTTCAAACCGGAAACAACTGGAGCAGCTTGCTCATGAGGAGTGAGGAGCCAAAATACCTGCAGAGAGGTGCAGAAGTCTCATTGACAGTTACAGGAATCGTTTGATTGCAGCGATTGCCTCAAAAGGTTGTGCAACAAACTATTAAGTTAGGGGTACCATCATTTTTGTCCAGGACTGTTCCATGAGTTCATTTTTTAAAAATAATTCCATTGAAGCATGGTTGAAAAGCAATGTCTGACTTTCATTGGTTAACATTCATAGAATTCTGAGTTTTTCTTTCATTGATCGAAGGGTACCAACAATTTTGTCCAGGTGTGTGTGTGTGTGTGTGTTATATATATATATATATATATATAGTGTACAGTCAATGCTTGAAGTTGATGTGCAAGATGCAGGAAAAATGGGAAAGCATACGGATCCAACAGACTTTAACTAGTGACACCCTGTGATGGCTAAAAGAGCTGGGTTAGATCATCTCCAAAACGGCAGGTCATAGTGGTTAATAGCTACCAAAGTAGTTCAAGGAACAACAACCAGTGAACTGGTTTCTCAGGAACAATATGTGTGACATCAGAAAAAAGATCAATGTAGAAATCAGGATTTTTAACAAGACAAAAGCACGAAAAGCCATTTTAAAGAAGAAAACAATTTTAAACATTCAATCCAGCTTCAGTTCAAGATCTAGTTTATCTGCTGGTTTAAATGACATTTCCATATACAGATGTTTTAAAAAGCTAAGAACAGGAATCTGGAGCTCCAAGGAACACCAGCTCAACAAGAGTTCAAAATTGGCTAAATACCATGAGAAGGTTTAAAAAAATATTTCTATTTAATTGTACCAATGTCTTCTATAGCCTCAAATAGAAAAAATCTCAGGAGCTCCGCTATGCTGTGGTGTGAAATCAGAGCCAGAAGAATCTGAACTTAAACTTGTAATTGAAAATAGTTGAAAAAGGAAAATGTGCAAAATAAATAAATAAATAAAATAAAATAAAACTATCCTGTCGACTACAAATAAATGAAAAGATCTGGAGAGCCAAAGAGCTGGACTTTTTTTTTTTTTTTACCACAGCTTGCTTGGCTCTGGTCAAATGCTAAAGCATGTCTGGATTAAATCTACTAGAAATCTTTTATAATGGCAGAACATTTATAAAAATCATTTATAAAAAAATCATGGAAAGGCAAGTAACTACACATTTGGAAAAAGCCGACTGCATAGCTCCTCTGGGATGGCACCGTCCTCACTTAAAATATGCATAAGAAATGAAAGAGCATGACCAATTTGCTCTCTGGACTCCCGGCTGTGTACGTTTGTAGCATCACATGGGAATCACACTGCTTGAATATTTTTAAACCTGAATTTTTAACAGCTTAAATTTTTTTTATTACATGCCATTTTTCGAGGTGGGAATTTTTTTTAAAGAAATCACAGCCAATACATTATAATACTCAAACCTGTTTTATTAGCACCAATGTGTTACAAAATATGATAGAATTATTGTAAACCTTCTGAATTTGGAGCAGATTTATGTTGTTTTAGATTCTTTACCTTGTGACCATCACACCCATTTGTGCTCTTTACTCAACAATTTTGGTCACTGATATGACTGGCCAAATACTGTTCCAACTGTGCTACCATTTCTTATAACTGTACTGGAATATTTCACCATCCAAATCATTCCACTTATTTCATTCCGAGTTTGAAACGTTTTTTACAATAAAGTTAGTGGCATTATCAGCATGATGATGCATGACAAATAATACTTTTAAGAAATAACAACAATAAGAAAATACTTTTAAGAAACTTTTGACTTGAGATGAAGATGGAAAATAATAAGGGACGCTGAGTTTACCAAAAGCACCTTTAACAAGAACATACAACTCAGTGAGTGAGCTAGCCAGCTACCTGACATGCTATTAGTGTTAATTTTGTCAGCTATTTTAAATTTTAATCTTACGTTTAGTCGCGGGATAAATGTCCCTGATAGTTTTAATCCTATTTAGTCAGTCTTATGCTATTTTTGCTTAGTCAAGTTTTAGTCAAAGGAACCATTAAGTATTTTAGTCTAGTTTTAGTCAATGAATACGTAAAATTTTAGCAATAAGATAACTATTAATTAATCTAGCCAAAACCATTTTTAAAGGTTTTTCACAAAAGAATTATCTTTTTTTTTTTTGTGGATTTTTCCCCGATTTTCTCCCTAATTTAGTCGTGTCCAATTCCTCCCCGTCACTAGGGGGCGCTCCCACATTAAGGCTACTACTACCACTCAACCGGGAGGGCCGAAGACTATCACGTGTTTCCTCCGAACCACGTGACGCCAGCCGACCGCATCTTTTCGAACTGCTCGCTCGCGCACCTTTGGGGGCGGAGTCACACACTCGGAGGACAGCGCTATCCGCTCCCTCCGTTGCGCGAGCTCACAGACGCCCCTGACTGGCTGTAGAGCCGTGATTAATGTTGGAGCACTATGTACCTCTCATCCCGCCCCTCTGAGAGAGCTCGGCCAATCAGCTCTCTCTAGACCTCCGGCTGCGAGAGGTTACAGCACCACCCGGGATTCGAACAAAAGAATTATCTTAACATTTAAAATGTATCTTTTTATCTGATGTTTTTTTCAGCTAATTATATTTATTGTAGCATGTCCATAGTTTTTTATACTAAGACTACTGTGTTTTGAAACTTTTCTTTTTTTTATATGAATTTACAAACTTGGACTGTTGTAGGGATTTTTAAACCTCATTTTAGTCTCGTCTTTTTTGTCAACAATATTGCATGCTGATTTCGTCACTGGCACGGTTTACTGATATCTGAGACATCTCATCGACGCCTCGTCTTAGTCACAGGAGAAAAGATCATCAACAAATGTTTTACATCATTATTTTTGTTGTCGAAATTAATACTACATGCTATAACGTACATGTGGCTTCTTTGGGACCTCTTTCCAATTATTAATTTACTCCGTATCAATTTCTTGTTTTAAAGTAATATCATCCTTACAATCATGTGGTTATGAATATCAGCCTGGTTGTGCTTACCTACAGCATTCGGCCTATGGCATCATGGCTCTGGCTAATCCACAGCTGGGCTGATGTTTAGCACACTCTTGCCCAAAGGAACCCTTTAGTATTTTAGTATAGCTTTATTAAATGAATACGTAAAATTTTAGCAATAAGATAACTATTAATTTAATCTAGCCAAAACCATTTTTAAAGGTTTTTCACAAAAGAATTATCTTAACATTTATAATGAATCTTTTTATCCGACGTTTTCAGCTAATGTGATGCTGCTAAACTGAACAGCTTGAAAACCTCTTTGCTTTTATAAAAACCTCCGCTCTTTTGAGAGGACATTCAACAATATTTTGCAGTACGTTTGTAGGGATTTGTAATCTTTCAACCACTTGAGCATTAGTGAGGTCAGGTAGTGCTGCTATGTGAAGAGGCCAGGGGTTATACTGTATCTGCAGTCTCTGGGTTTGTTCTGGTTCATCCCAAAGGTATTCAGTGAGGTGGAGGTCACTTGAGTTCTTTCCAGCCATGAGTTCCGTGCTCTGTAACCTTGCGGTGTGCACAGGAGCAGTGTCATTCGGGAACAGCTTTTCTTACTTAGTTCCCGATAAAGCGAAATTGTAAATCTACAGCATACTGTAGTAAGTCATTTAAAAAAATTGTGCGCCAACAGTTTGACGAAGAACCACATATGAATGTGTTGGGCCGGTGTTTAGCCAGGGCGTGTAGTGTAAATAAAATAGTTCTTGGCTGAAGATTGGATACATCTGTTTTTGATTGTCAGAAAGTGATGGGTGTATATGCTGAAAGCCTGATTGTGGTATTTATTCAAATGAAGCCAGAATACAGAGGGCTAAATAGACTCCAGCATCAGCACACTTTCCTTTTTTCCAACTTCCATTAGTTTTTCTCTTTCCCTGTGCTTCCTTTTTAATCGCTGTCTTTTCTTATCCTCTGTTTGTTGTTAGCTTTTTTGTTTGTGTGTGTGTTTTTTTTTTCTTTTTTGCAAACTCTTCCTTTTATGCACATGCTTTATGTCTCTCTCTCTCTCTCTCTCTCTTTCATGCACACACTAACCCAAATCCTTCAGTAATATGAATATGGACGTGACACTGATTCCGATCTGTTGCAAACAAAGTAAAATAAGCAGGTCCACACACACACACACACACACACACACACACACACACACACACACACACACACACACACACACACACACACACAATTATTTCGACTGCTCTAGAGACTGCAGATACAATACACTTTCATCTCAGCCTCTAAGACTGAGGGGAAAAGAAGAGAAAAAAAAAAAAAATCTCATCCACTAGATAAAAACCACCAGCGATAAGCCAGAGCAATAACAGTCTCACGCCATGAATTCAGTCTCACTTCAGTGCAAAAGATTATTCAAAGCTAATGACTGAAATCCATATTATGTTTAGCCAGGGTCTAGTGATCTCAGCATTCGCATCACCATTCACTGGGGATTATTGGAAAATAAAATTGGGCCAGTGCACTTAATAAGAAAAAAAAAATCAAACAAATAATGAACAAACAAGCTGCTTAAGGTTAAGACTGGTACTACGTGCGGCATACAATCCAATCCAAGTAAATAAGGTAAAGGAAAGATTAAATAGATCAAAAGCTGAATATGAGATGAAAGATCAGAATTGTGGATCTTGTTGGATGACCTCTAGATGTATATATTTATACAGTTCACTCTTGAAGTCTTCCTCAAAGCTTGGATTGCGATACTCTCACTGACGTTTGGAGGTTGTTGATTTTGTTACTGAATTCTGTTTCTGGCTTTTCCTCAGAACCCTCTATGTTTCTGTCTGCATCTTGGGCTGCTGTTCTCTTCGGCCGACTGCTGTTTGATGTCTAGTACACCAGTGGTTTCTGTCGTTTTTGGACAATGTCATTGTAGAGTATTGAACAGTATTGTATTGGCTCGGATTGATTTTCCATCTAGTCTCAGCTTCTAAATCACTTGCTTTTCTCCCATAAACAGCACTCTGGTTTTCATGCGGACTTATCCTCTTTAACAACAATCACAGTCTTCACAGGTCAGATCAAAAGTAGGCACTCAGAGCTGTGAGTCACACTTTCCAATATAAATGGGTGGCTTCAAACAACTCTGCCACGGTTTAGGTTGCTTAAAAGTAAATGAAAGTTGAAATTCAGATGTGTCACTCTTGCCCTTATTCTCTTACTTATCTCGCCACATCGGGTCATTTCATCCATAGGTTATTGGGATAATATCGAACCCAACCCAGTTCTCCAAGCTTGGGATTGGCACTGGGGATGTCCTGAATCTCCAGTGGGTAGGTGTGTTATATGGGCATATGTATGGTTTGCCCAACAGATATCAACCCAGCGGTGGGAATGCTCAAACCAGCAATCATCTCATACTTCCCTTTTGATCTTAAACCCAAATATCTTGTGTGTAGCAAAAACAGAAGAATTTGCGTCGCAAATACATTCCAATACTGATGTTCACCATAGACTCACCCACAAAAGAAGTTTCCCCCAGGTACCCTCTGCGTCTGAGCACAACCTCCAGAACCCCATCCTGCTCATCCACCACATAGTTCTGGTTCTGTAGAGAGATCCAGGCCCAGTCCAGGTGAAAGTGCTGCTCCTTCAGCTTATTTCCTCCTGAACAAGGGCAAAAATTCAATTTGAGGGTCATATACAGTACAGTATAAATCCTTATTTATTCACAGGGTTAATGATCAAAATAATTAAAGTCACATTTTTCCCCATTATGATGTTTGTTATTATCATTAGGTATCGTTTTGAATTGCCATGCTGCTACATGATTAGAGAACAACATCAATGTGCAGGTGTTATAAAAGGTGGACCTGTCAGATTTCTTGCATTTCAAATATCAGGAATAATCTGAAACACCCTAATCTGTCAAAATTAGTAGGTTTTTGCCTTTTGATTAGACAACGTTATAATTGGTTTAGTGTAAATTCATTGTAGAGTAAAAATCTTGAGCCATCCCTCATTTCCTTATAATAAATGAAATGAAGATTAAAGTTATAAATGGGAACGAACATTTTACTCCGACATGCTCCAAAGTGCCTAAAGATACAATTTTAAAAAATCTTGCTTATGTTATAATCTAAGCAGCAAACTCTTTTCCCCTTTTATCTGTTCCAACCACTCAGCATCACCAGTGTACTAATCACCAGCCTGATCATCCGTCATCATCTGCACCCGTTTCTCACTGGTTCATGCCAGAAGTTTATACTTTATACTCTTTTTATACTTGAATTATTCATAGATCACTGTGTGGATTAACAATAAAAAAAAAAAATACGATTAATTAAAAAACGTGAATGTCTTTCAGTATATTGAATGTCATGTATGATTTTTAAAATATCAGATATTAATAGAAATCAATTATTGCACGCCCCTGTACTGCCAAAGTGCAGTTATGGATTTTGAAACACACACATGGAAACTAAAATTTTTTATTTAAAATGTCTACGGGAAACATTTCAGATGCAAAATAAACATATGGCACATCAAGCCTTGTCTTTTCATAATGGATAAAAATCACCGCATTTTAAAATGAGTGGTCGTACCATACTGGCAAAACATTTCATGTACGGCACAGAGCTGTATGAAGACATTTTTAAATCACATCTTAGTACACTTAAGATTAAGCACAAAAATAAAATGCATATTAAACTAAAGCAAATCACACTGGAATCTTACCAGAGATAAATTCCTATCTGAATCTAATTATAATCCATGTAATTCAATTTGGAGAATAGTGGTAAAGGAAGGACTGCCTGTAAAATTAGAATTTTGGCATGACCTATGTCAGATCACAGATCTTAATTATTACATATAATGGAAGATGACAAATACAAAAAGACAATCTCCAAGAACATAAAAATGAGAACAAAAAAAAAAAACAGTGACAAGCTGGACCATTTCAGAGCAAATATTAACCTAGGTAATGAAACTTTTCATTTGGACACACCATGATTGGACTCTCTCTCTCTCTCTCTCTTTCTCTCTCTCTCTCTCTCATATGCATGAGTAGATCACAGTCACCCACACATCCATTCATGTCATGTCTCAAGCTGCCATATGTGGGTCAAGATAAGCTTCTGTCCTGCCGATTCCTCATGCATGTAAAACATAATTATTTCACTTCAGCCCTCTGTTTCATGCAAGCCTCAAATTTTGCATATAATGATAAGCCACCATGCCTATCCTGTGCATGGTGATATGGGAGGCCTGGATGCAGCCTGGATTTTTACATGCAAAATATTGTTACAGGGCTTCTCGCAAACTTAAAAAATCTCTGTGTATCCAAACATTTCTAGCATCACCATACTCAAGAACAACCTCAGTAAAACAGCTTTCGTACTTACACAGTTACTTTATATGGGCCCAGAGTTGGCAAATTAACTTCAAAGGTTTATGTATTTACATGCAGAGAAGTTTATTTGTGTTCACTGATGAATTATACAAACCAGCATAAATTAATTTTATGTTACTCTCTTTTAAAACAATGGAAATTATTCGGAAGTTTTTTTTATATAAATTAATGATAAATGGGAAATGGAATGCATTCACTTAAACTTATTCATATTTGTCTATTATGCTGTCAGTATAGTAGAGCATGAATTGTACTAAATGTAATGATCAAATTAATCAGTTTGGATTAATTATATGAAATCTATTTTAAAAGACATTTATTTCACCCTTAAACTGTCATGCAGTGAAGATAAACTCAATACTTTTCTTTGCTCAATCACAAAGGAAAAACTATTAATTGAAATGACATTTTAAAGGGAATAATACAGTATTTTTTTTTACTTTTAATTATTTCCATGATTCAGGGTTATTTAAAACAAAACAAGAAGTGTTAGCTGAAGTGACGAATAATATCATTTTAGATTAATCTGAGTTTGACGAGGTTTTAAAAATTCTAGAATATCAAACATAAATCTCAGGTATTTCGGACACACCCTTGCTAATCGATTGTGTCAAAACATTAGCAAACTTAAGAATATCCATGAAAATCTGAAAGACAAATATATACAACCTATGTAGGTCATCTAGTCTTTTTGTGCCTTGTATTTAAAAAATTATTTTTGGCCAAGCAGTTTATCTAATTCTGCACTTTTCAAAACTTATTTTGCACCTTCAGTATGATTTCTGAAGTGACTTCAAACGTGTGCAAATTAATATATCTAGGGATCATGTACTGGAAATTTCATGGCCTGTTTTGGTAGTTTTAGATGTATAGTTTAGTGTTGCACAATTAATCAGATAAAAATGTAAATGGACGTGTGCAATTATTTAATCTTAAAAGACTTCTTTATTACAGGTAATGTATGGTTAGTCAAGATTTTATCCAAAGTTTTCTTCATAATTTGGGGTGACAAACACAATAAATATTGGTAAACATCCTCATATTCAGAACATTTGCTACACATTTACACATACTGTAATGTGATTTTTTGGATCGAACCATGCAGTTCTAAAAACTATTGGAATGTTTCCAAAATGTACCACTTTTTACACCATATACTCTTTTCTCTTTATACATATTTATCATTTATTTGTATAGTATTTGTTTTTTTTATATACCAAAATGTGTTTTTCGATGCAGATTTTCGCTTTCTCTTTCCAAAGTAAAGATATGATGCAACGTAGTGAGGCAATCTGTTCTAAAGTTGAACCGGCTCTAGACCAGTCACAGCTAGTTTTACTGCTAAATAGCATCATCAAACAGAAACGATATATTTTTTTATATTCTTTATTTATGTGTAAAATTCTCTGGCAAACTTTTTCTTACATTTCACTGAATATATGAATGAATATATGCTGATTTAAACATAAAATACTTCATATTTCTCCAAATGTATTTATTTATTTACTTAGAGGTTCCTTGAGCAGCATCATGATGCACAGTTTGTATTTTTTTCTCCTCCTACTACTACATCTATCTGTGCACTCTGCTAATGGTCCCCCTTTTGCAAACTGAGCAAACTGAGACTTAAACGAGCCACCTGAAGTGTCTGCACTCCAACATTTCCACCAATAAATCTGATGTGTGGGTTGAGGGCATACAGGAAAGCAGGGAAGCTAATGGAGCTATTTGTAATAGTTAAACAGGGAGTAAAAGACTCAGTGCAATTCTGTCCTCTGGGTGCCATGTTCTGAGCACCTAAACAGCTGGCAAGAAGCAAATGGGCTGTGAGGGAATGTGATAAAGTAGAGCAAATGCTAGCTGAACTCTTCATCTTTGAAATAATAAAACAGAAAGACAGCTCTGTTTTATTCACATAGTAAAGTGTAACTTTTAGTGTTATGGTAAGTCTACAATCTTTGTCAAAATCTTTAAAAAAAAAAAAAAAAAACATCTTTTTGAGTTGAGAGACGAAGAACGCTAACTTTTTTTAAAAACACTTTTCTTTCCTGCCAACTGCAATTAGACTTTACAATAACCCAGCTCTGTGTCACTCGCAGACTCTCCTTCTCGAACAACACAATAAACAGGCTCATATACATTCAGTCTTCAATGCACTATGGTCACATACTTCCATTCACTGCATTCTCTTTTTTTTTTATCAGTGGTTATATACTTGCTGGTTCATTATCTCCATTATTACTTGCTGGTGCACCTTATGTAGAGTTTCATTCCCACCTGTATACACAATAATGCACTTGTACGTACTGTAGAAGCAGTATTTCATATTCATATTACTTAAATTTGACACAGTTTTACCTCATTAATGTACCTTCAATTGTTAATAGTGTTCATTAATATACCTTAATTGTAAATCTTTTCCCCCCTCCTAGCTGCTTACTTGTTGTGTGACTGTTGTGAACTGGCTGCTGTAACGATACAATTTCCTTTTGTGATTAATAAGGTATTCTTTCTATCTATCTATCTATCTATCTATCTATCTATCTATCTATCTATCTATCTATCTATCTATCTATCTATCTATCTTATTACTTAAATTAAATAAAATGAATTACAGTAATGTATATTTTCAATTCTGAGATTCTGAGCCATTTAGTTGTTGATGTTCTTTGACTAGCGTTAGCTAACTTTGGCTAGCTAGCCAGTTCGGCATGGCACTGAGTGAGTTTCAAAAACTACTGAGAATAAACAAGAGAGATAAAGACATTCTTAATATCATAAAAGTTCAATTTGATTCTATTCAGAAACTACTACTATTATTTTTTTTATATAATTACCTGTTTTGTAATTCACTTCACCAACTGCTTGTTAGCGTGTGCAGACAGGTTAATACAGGAGGGCTGTGATCAATAACAAGAGCGCTTGTGAAACGTTGTCGAGCGTATGACAGTTGAACGGTCACATGAACTCTTTTGGGTGAGAGTGCTCTCACAGCGCTGCTGTATTAACATGCGCTCTTGTACTCTCGTGGGAAAGAGTCTATAACAGGATTAAAAACTGCTGCTTTTTTTATTATATTTTTGGGGAGGATGGTCGACACTGGTGACTGTATGAGCATGTTCTCGACCATTTCAGTCGCCATCTGGAGCACTGCTGCACTAAATAATAGGGGTTGTCATAACTTCTAATGTACGTCAAACCTTGAAAATGTCACAACAACCTTGTATCATCAAAAATCTGTCACTTCACTAAGGTGTTGCAGCCATTTGACATTTGACAAAAAAAAAAAAAAGACAAATATAGTCTTTAAAAGCTAAAGCCAGATGTTGAGATGTCATGTAGGTAGTCTTATGAGCATCACGCTTAAGAAATGATGTACAAAGTGCCTGTAAAGCTACGGTACAGATTAGGGTTTTAAAGCAAACACACATATACTAACCACTAAAAGAACTTTACAACTGTCTAAAAAAAAACAGTGCCCCCAAGAAGCAATTTATCTAATGTGATCCCAGCCTGCTGCAGAGGAGCTGCCTCAATTTCAGAGTGAGGAGATAAATTCTAATAGACTGTCAAATAAAGCCAAAACTCTAGGGAGACTCCGAACTCCTCTGTAAGTACGTTATTGAAGGAAATAAGAGGAAAATCCCCTTTAAGCACGACTTACGTTATGGCTACCTGTGGATCCAAGTGGAGATCCATTTACCCCTTACTGAACACACATCGTCAGAAGATCACTGTGCATAATACAGTACTGCCTTGCTGAAGGACACAGGATTGATAATGTTTAAAAATGAAAGGCAGATCAGGGTTATGAAATTATTATTATTTAGATTTTTTTTTTTTTGGTGCAGAAAGTGACTACAAATATGATTTTATCCCATTCTGAATTAAAATGGCACCAAATGCGACACTGCTACAACACCAGTGTTTTTGAGCACAATATGCACGTGTGACAATTCTAGGCCCATGTATAGATACAAAATTAGGCTGCAATTATCCTCTACTCATTCTGGAAGGGTTACATTTGTTGTCTCAGGCCTACAGGCACTAGAAAACACTCCTTCGCAGATCCCCAAAAACCCATATGGCACTCCAATTAATTATAAATCACTTAACCCGAAGTCTTGGCCTGCTACTAAATGGCATATATGAATGTTTAAAACGCCCATGGCACCAGACGTTTCTAAAAGATTTTTTGCCTTGCCCTTAGAGAAATCCAACCAATCTAAAATTAAGCACTCCTTTATCTTATCAATGTCAAATATTTACTACGACACGAAAGGCAAACGCAGATTCAAAATAAACAGTTTGCATGCTTAGAAAATATGTAAGCAATTAAAGCTTTACTGAATAATTATATTATTTTGGCATAAGCCTGGAAGCATTCTTGCAACCACTAAAACCTTTTCCTACATGTTCGATTAGTACCCTTGTAAAAAAAAAAAACACCACTGGAGACATATGCCACATACCTTTGCTCACTAAAATGTTTTGATATTCTTGTACCAAGTCTAATTCTTTAAAAATCTCAGTTGAAGACAACATCTGGATTTTCCCCCCCCCCCATGTTGTCAATGATTAAACCCAACCTGTTATGATACAAAACTGATTTGGAAAAGCACTACCTGGCTCACTCTTTATAGACAACCTATGGCCTCTTGGGTCTTGGCTTGAGTGTGTGTCTGAGAATTGGTACCTATACAGAGGAACAGAGGTGTCTAGAGGCCATAGCCTGAGGCTACTGGAGGTAATGACAGAGATAAGATGAAAGCAGAGAGAGAAAGAAAGAAAGAAAGAAAGAAAAAGATCCTAGCAGCGTTTAGTTTATATATGTGTGTATATAGTGTATTATGTGTACGTTTTCACACTTGGGCACACTAGTGCAGTATGCATCTTAAATGCCACCGAAATCCACTTTAGACATGTTAAATGTGTTGTGAAATCAGCTTCTATAACAAGAATACGGTACATTTCCCAGGACACCCGGGCCACACTGCTGTGATGCAGCAAAAATCTTTAAAGTCCTCTAATTAGCTCAGTAACTCCAAATGGGAAAATATTACTATAAGTGTTATAGTGTCTGCGCTGTGAGTAACTAAACATGCAGATAACAGTACTGTATGTCTGGATGAGAGCATATGGATAAGGATAAGGAAGCACCTTGTGACACTACTATAATCAATCTGGAGAAGCCAATGCCCTTTTGTACTGGTTCAGTGTCTTTAAATACAAAGATGAGAAACCTCTCTTCAGTTATGGACTTTCTAACAGAAGAAATGCTCTCAGCTCTAGCACAGAGAGACGATCTTTGAACATTCAGAAATGTGAACCACTTAACAGCTCATGGGTCACACTGAAGCGGAATGTAGCCTCAGTTCATACTAAAAATGAAACCTTTTAACCCTTTATTTCTATCCCGTCGTTGGTATCTCTAGGTTAAAAGACAGAGACGGAAAATATCATTCCAATGGGTGGGATTACTGGGAATGTGCAAATCTCTCCAGAGATGGCAAAGTAGAAGAGAACAGAAAACGAAGCAGTGCTCTTTGATTCTCAGAACATTGCGGAATCTTTAATTCCTGTTTTTGGATGACCATGTGTATGAAATTTCATAATTTAATAAAATGGTGCTGGAATGGCTGTTGGGAAAACGCAATAGTTGTACATTTATTAGTATCCACAGAGCCTTGTTAGTACAGTGAGAGCTTCACAGAAGACCAGGGTCTGGCATAAAAATAATGGGAGTGGACAAAGAAGAACAAACAAACCCGCACTGACAGTATGAGCACGTCTAGAGTGTAACAAAACAAAAAATGCTGTTGTTAGTGTTTCAGCTGATCCTGTCGAGGGTTCGCCTCAGTGGTCAAACTGATCCCTGATCCGCACATTGAATCGAATGGGAACGGCATTGCATTCGGTGGCTGGGGTGTGGGCATCGCGTGGCAATTGAACCCGGGTCTTCTACACAGGCGAGAAACCTTCCACTAAGCACTATAATGTATAATGCAGAATAAATGCTATAAATAAATAAATGTTTATGCTGTTTATCTAAAGTCGTATTTGCTAAATCGTCTTGGAGTAATTCATCATCTCAGCGTCATATTTTTCAGATTTATTTGAAATTTGATAAACAAATACCAGTGGGCTAATATCAAATAAATTAACATTCCTACAACGTCCTGACAACCAAAGGGTACTGCTGGGGAACATTAGAAATTTTGCATATGCTAGCAGACGTCCTGCCACATTTAAACAAACTGTTTCCAACAGGGTGCTGTTTAAGGCTAATTACTCTAAAGCTACGTTTACACTGTCAGTTCAATGTGACCCAATTCCGATTTTTTGCTCCTATGCGACACATATCGGATATTTTCTATGTCCGTGTAAACAGGAAAAAAAACGCGTGCATTCCGATATTTCGCGATCGGTTTCAGGCCTCCTTCATAATGTGAAAATAAATCAGATATAAATCAGATATGCGCTAACGTGATTGTCGTGTAAACAGACAGATCGGATTTTCTGAGGCATTGCGTTCTGTACAATGGCACACCGACGCGCTGCTCATCCCGAACAGACGTGCCAGTGTGCGGTAGCCCGCACCTGTTGCAAGCCACCAGAAAGCCACCCCGACACATCTCGCACCCAGACACTCCTCTGAATGGTTGAGGACACAATAAATGAAGCATATGCGCAGGCTGCAATCATGTCCCTTTTCCTCCTTCTCCGTTTCACGAACTTTGCATGTATCGCAGTGCTAACATCAAGCATATTTCGCCTTCGTCTATCTTGGCTAGTCTGTAGTGCAAGAACCTAAGTATGCGCGATGTTTCAGACGGTATGGCAAGTGTAAACACTTGAATCGGATATGAGTCATAGTTGAAAGAACGTGTAAACAGACGGTCAGAAAAATCAGATAAATCAGATTTGGGCATCGAGACCTGCAGTGTAAACGGGGCTTAAATGAGCAGAAGAAATAGTATAGAAGAACAAATCATCCTATAAAAGCCATGTGAAAATGCGCAACTGAGGACGTTCATAGGAGTTTAAACCGTCTGCTTTTGTACACTACAAATTTGTCTATCCAGCAGTTCACACTTAAAGGTGCCCTGTAATATGCAGGATAATTGTTACCCTGGACTTTTCTCCCACACCTAAGCTGTAATTATTTGCTACCTTGCCTCTGGTCTTAAATATCAAATGCTTATTTAGTTCTGACGGTTGTTCTAAGAGGCCACCACTCCGTCTGACTTTGTGAGTCAGACAAAAGGATAATATTGGTCTTGCTAGAGGCGGAAAAGCCACTTTCAATAAAGCCCAATTAGACTTTCTGATTTGTTTGTTCTCATTTAGGGAGGAAGCAAAATCATCCAAACAGTCCGATCATATCAGCAGAAGCCGATATTATGGACTGACGGCTTTGTTGTGATCTTATTGCATCAAATAAACCTCAATTATAATAAAGTTCATCATTGTTTGGTCCTCAAGTGGACTGCCTTATTCAAACCCTACAGCAAATCTAAACAAAGCTAAAAATAACACATTTATGCCGTATGTATTGGGCTTACAATTTCCGTACTGAGGAGATTCTGCTTAAAGATTTAATTAGAAAAAGAAGAAATAGCTAATAAGAAGAATTATTGCTAAAAGTAATATAAAAGTGATTTACTATTTATAAGATGTTTATTTATAACAAATTTATATTTACTAAAATACATTAATAAAAAAAAGCAAGAAACAAGCATGAATGGATACGTTTAACTGTGACAAACTTACCATTGTCTTCAACGTAGAAAATAAACGTGTCACTGGTGGCATTGGTCTTATCTTTCAGCACATAGTAGATCTGCTGGTCATTAATGTCCACTGCGAAAACAAAAATAATACTTAAAAGGTTAATTACGATAGAAAGCAAATCCAGCACGTGCAATACATATTTAAAGATCGATAAACAGCAACAAAATGACTGACATACTCTATATTATTATTCAAAAGTCAGAAGCTATAATGAACGCTGTGCATTAAGAAACAGTAAATGGAAGCAATCAAACAGTTAAACTGCAAATTGAAGTTGTTCCTTTTGTAGAACCGGTACTGTACCCATTCGTAATGACAGACAAGCGCAGGAATTTTAAAGACAGGATGCCAGCACCCAATTCTTTGACATCTGTTTCACGCCATCACTTACATTAAGGTAATGGACTACATAAGCATTAATACTGTACAATACTCGGTAAAAATACCTGGGAATGCATAAAAGTAGCATCTCTATTTCCTACCCTATACCATGCCCCATGCCCTGCATTATTGATACCACAGGAGGAAGCTTCATAAAATCGTAAAAAGTGATGATTTCTTATGCACATAGAGAAGTTCAGCTCATATTGTAAGCAATGTGTCTACTCTCATTGCAATGGTGTGGCCTCTCCTCATCAAATATTTATCTTAATGCCTCCAAGTCTGTGACACTACCATGTTAGGCTCTGAGTAGAGGGCTCTCCAAATTTAAAAAAAAAAGCCACTGGCTCTTCACTCTTTGCTCTGATGTGACTGTTTGCCAAAGTTTCTTTCCCACGAGACATGCTCCCATGTTATTGTCATGCTCTTCAATTACCACACTTGTACTTCAGTTTTTATTCTGTTATTTGAAATTTACCACGCACGCACGCACGCACGCACGCACGCACGCACGCACACACAGTGAATTGACACTCCCAGCCAAAAAGTTGTAGGGCGACATTACACATGCACAGTGAGGTGTGCGATAAGTCGTATACTCAAGCTGAAAGCGGGCTCAGACTCAAAGCTTTGGAGTGATCTAAAATCCATGATCGCTTTCAGATCAAATCCATTGGTGTGCTGTCTGAGGACATGCTTCAATGAAAGGGAAAAATCGGACCTTTTTTGTACAAAGGAGTTAACATGGTAACAAAATAACAAATTAGCTTTGGTGTGCTGCTCCACAGTGAGAGCTACCAAGCTGATTACGCGCACAGGACACACGAGGGTAGCGGTGCTTATGTGGCGTGATGAGGGATTGTAAATGTAAGAGCTTCAGAACACAAAGAGACACAAAGAGTAATGAGATCAGGCAGGAAACAACAACTCAACATGGATGAACTTGAAGGAACCAAATGATGATGGAACAAATTGGTCTATTATAAGGACCATAATGTGTCTCAAAATTAGGTTCTCGCGTAATACCCTCTATTTTATTCTGACATTCCTTGTCCTTCGTCTCTTCATTCACTTTCTCTGGCACCTACTTGTAATTAAATCTGTTTCTCTCTTAATTCTGAGCTTCCATTATTTTTTTTTACTCAATGTTTTCTCTTTAATTCCGATCACCTTGTCCTTTCTTAAGGTCTCCCCGTCAATTCTTGCTTTTCTTTAACTCCGAAATCAGAGAATTGCTACACAGCTTTTTTTCCATGTGAGCCATTCGGATGACTTAGAAACACCCATGGCTAGGTGCAGAATCTGCCTTCTGGACAGTGGCAGCTCAATGGCTAAGGCTTTCTATTATTACTTGCATGAGGACGTCACATAGCAGCCAGTGTTCAGTCTGTGATAAAAGTCTGTGAACGCAGACATGGATTTGCCGAAAGGGTGCTTGAGGCGTATCGAAGAAGAAGCCTTTACATGTCACATTACTTACTGCACAGTGAAACCCTTTTCCTTGCATATCCCAGCTTGTCATGAAGTAGGGGACAGAGCAAATATCAACCATGATACACCGTCCCTGGAGCACAGATCGTTAAGGGCCCAGGCCCAATCATAGCAGCTCGGCAGTGCAAAGGCCTGAACCCTGATCAGTAATGCTATTCCTTAACTGTTGAGCCAACATTACCCAAAAGGTAGATTACAGATAATATGCAACAGATTCAGGAAAAAAAACGGTTAGCAATTTAAAATGTATTTTTTTGTATTGATGTTATGAAATCATTTTCTGTAAAAACTTTTAAAAAGATATGAGATTCCTTATTACGCCGAAAATGAAAACTAAATGAAAACCCAAGGCACCCCGTGGGCAAGATATTTTGAACATTTATGTATATAGAGTTTTTTTCTCCATTAATTTTATGAATAGCCTAAAAATAATAAATATTAATATAACTCCACATAGAAATGTTCTAAGGGAAAGTATGCTTAATTAATTACTAACATAACATAAAACGCTCCAGTTGTCCCATCAAGTACTTAAGCCTAGGGCTAACACCCAGAGACTTTAGTCTGGATAATGGTTAAAGGTTAATGTTCCGTTTTTCATTAAGTGATTTAGCCTTAAAATGTTTACAGTAGCGATGCAAAGTATTGCAGTATTACAATTTTTTTTTTCAGCTTTATAGCTTTTTTTGTTCTTACATAATGAAGTTGCATAAAAAGCTTTTTGTTGTTGTTGTTATTATTATTATTATTATTATTGATCAGAAGTGACTTTGGAAACCACAGTCATGCAACAGACAGAGTGCTTCTGAAATAAGCATTCGCCTCTCCAAATCAGCACTATTCTGTAAATCAAACCAAAAATTTGTGTTGTGGGAGAAATGAATAACCAAAAATTGTACATAACATATGCAAAACGTCTATTATCTCCGAAAAACATTTCTAGGAGAAACTCTGATTTGACCTATTTGAACGATATGCAGATGTAATCATCGATAGCTAAGGCAATCATGGCCTGTAATTTCTCTTTCAGCAAAAGAGAAAACTGTTTTTTCAAAGTTCATTTGGTTCTTAGTTTTAAAGAAACTGAATGTGGTGCTATAAGATTATTATAATGATAAGACTATTATAAGATTAAATATTTCTTTACTCATAAAACCAATAGAAAAGCAGTTTATCTAAACCAAACCTCAACATCCCTTACTTTAAACCACAAACATTGCTCAAAAATATAGACACCTGACCTTCACATTCTAATCATCCCTTTAAATATCATCTAGACTTACTCCCTTCCTTCCAGTTATAATCAACTCCAGCTCATTAGCTACAGTGTAAAAAGACATTCTACAGTATATAACCATGTGATTCTAACTGTTTGACTTTCATCTGGGGTGATGAGCAGATGACCACATACTTTTGAACATATTTTGTATTATATTACTTTCTCAATATTGCAGCATTTTCTGGTAGTATCACTTATTATGATAATTACGATTCATTAGAATATATATATATATATATATATATATATATATATATATATATATATAAAACAGTTATGTTCCAGCACTGACCATGTATGAATAGCTTTAACCTTTGGTTACAACTCTTACAGTGAAATGCAGAACCATAAAATATGTTTCTTTACCTTGAGTAAATGTATTGATGGAATCATTCCCTTTCTGTAGGTTGATCAGGTAGCCATGCTCTGCTTGTGTGGTGATGTGAAAGACCAGGGTTCCTGGGCTGCTGTCCTTGTCTTCTGCCTTTAGCACTTTGCTGGTGATCGGATAACCTAGGTGGCTTGTTGGCAGGACCTTCAATGTTTGAGCACCTCTGTTTACCACAATTTGTGGTACCCCATTGTCTATCAGTGAAATAGTGATTTTCATGACTTGAGGTCTGTGAGTCTCAAACACTGTGTCAGGAAACACGTAGAAATCGGTGTGCGTTCCATCGGTGACAGTAAAAAAGAAGCTGTCTTGTGAGGACTCTGTGCCGTCATGTTTGTAACTTATTAGGTTCTCATTCAGATCTTGCTTCGTGAAAGAGGTAATTGGGCGGCTGTTGTTGTAGAGCAGTTTACCGTGGTTAGGCAACCGAGTGACGGTGAACATCAGGAACTCCTCAGCAGTATCCTGATCCTCTACAGTCAATTCAAATGGCGTAATAAGTTTAGACTGACCTTCTGACACACGGAGTTCATGTGCTGTCAGGACAGGTTTTTTGTTGTCAACATCAACTATAGATATACGGAAGGTGCGAAAAACAGGATTATAGCCATCAGTGACCTCAAACTCAAAACTGTCCATTTTGATTTCATCATCTGAAGTATGGATGTAGTAGATTTTACTTCCAGCAAGCTGAAGTTGAGTAAAGGACACAATGGGCATTCCGGGAGTGTCTGTGCTTTCCAGATGTCCCCTGACAGGGGCTCTGGTGATGGTGAAAACTAGGTTTTCGTCTGGACTGTTAAGATCACTTGTTCTGAGTAGGTCAGTGGTAAGCATCACACTTCCTCCTTCTTTCAGCGATACGCCTTTGCTAACAACTTCAGGAAACACAGCATCAATATTACTCACAGTAATGTAGAAATACCTGTCGATTAGTGGATTACTACCATCTGTTACATCAAACTTTATAAGGTCCCGAATACCTTCCTGTCCACTGTGAGTATAGAATATGCGACCTTGATCCAGTTCCATCTGTGTGAAATTCATCCCAGCTGTGATGTTCTGTAATGATCCGTGGTCTGTTTTTTTCTGTAGGATTCCTTGACCTGGTCCATATCGAATTACAAATGTAAGTGTGCTATCTTCTGAGTCTAAATCAGTTGCCTTCAGAATCTTATTATCGATTTCCTTTGTCCCCCCAATTTCAATTTCCAAACCATCATTAATGGCCAGTCTTGGAGTTTCATCATCTACAGCAATAATCATAATCATAACAGTACCTTCTACTTTATGTTTTCCATCTGTGAGAATAACATTAAATTTGTCTTCTGTCGTCTCAGAATCATCATGCTCATAAATAATACTGGAAGCTTCCTTGATTTGCTCCAAAGTAAAGTTGGTAACTGGGACAGAGCCGGTGAGCAACTGATCAAGAATAAAGCCATGTTTGGGTGGTTCTGAAATGATAAAAGTCAAATCTTCAGCGGGAATATCACCGTCAACTCCATTCAGGATGGGGGTGTCGATGATGACGTTCATTCCCTCCATCACCACAAACTCCCTGGCAAATATTTCTGGTTTCTCGTCATTGATTGGGACTATTACAATTGGAAAAAACTGTCGGTCTGAGAAGTTAATGCCATCTGAGCACCTGAACGTGAATCTATCCTCTACAGGTTCAACTCCTTTATGAATGCTTTGGACATAGTGTATATGGCCAGCCTTGACATCTCTAATACTGAAAGCGCTAATAGCTGTGCCAGACCGGGACTTCTCAGAACCTGGCGCTGGAGAGACGTTCTCCATATAACCTGATTTCGGCTGAACGGCAATAGTACACAAAATATCTTCAGTGGGTGTGTCTGCATCCTCGACAATTATTTGGTGGTCTCCAATTGTGTTTTTGTCTCCTTCAGTGACATTAAATGTAGGAACCACTTTTACGACTGGGGCCTGGTTATCCACTGGAAGAATGGAAACATGAACAGATACTCCAGTGACTTTATTTCCTCCTACGGCCCACTCATCAGACATGTCAGTGAGGGTTAAATTAAAATGGTCCTGCTTTGAGAAAAGCCCAATCTCACCACTTGAATGGGTATACGTCACCAAACCATTGATTATATCGGCTTGGGTGAACATGTTAGAAGGTATCCCATTTACCATGATCTCTCCGTATGAAGGGGCGTCCTCGACAATAAAGGTCAGCCTGAGGTCATCGGTGTCTTCATCTTTCCCCTGGATTATGCCGACAGTGATTTCAGCAGCACCATTTTCCAACACGGACAGGTGAGAACCAAGAGTACCCGCTGTGAGAGTCAGAGTTGGCATTTCATCATCAACTGGTTTCACTATTATTCTTACTGTTACTGGTACAGTATGGACACCATCACTGACATCCAGTTTAAATGCATCACTGGTTGTCTCATCTCCATTGTGGACGTAGGAAATTCTGCCCTCTGATATATCTTGTAGGCTAAATGCCTTCCCTTTAACCAAATCTGCAAAGCTAAGCTGCACTTGCCCGTGTTGTGGAATCTGACTTAAAGTAAAGGAAATCTGGTTACTATCTGTATCAAGGTCAGTAGTATCAAGCTCAGCATTTGTAAGCATATGCATACCTCGCTCAAAGACTGTGAAACCAGTGTTGGTTATCTCTGGGGGCTTGTTATTAACAGGTTGCACCAATATGGTGAAAATTCCTTTCACACTATTTCCAGCAGTATCTTCAACTGTGAAATGGAACTGTGCAACATGGGTCGTGATGCCCAGCTCAATGTCTGGTGGGTTGTAAGAAATCTTATGATGGTTCACTTGTGCCTGAGTGAACTCTCTTACCTCAGTCTTAGGATGCTCTGTTAAAACTATAGAACCAAATCTGACTGGGCGACTTTCATCTGTGTCAGTTGGAGGCTGGGTTATTGTGTATTTCAGATCTCGGTCATCAGAATCCAAATCAGTATAGCGGAGGACATTCTTGTTAAAACTCGTCATCTGATACTCATGGACCGTCATCTGTAAAGACGTGCCAAGAAAAAGTACGGGCGGAACATCATCAATAGGAAGAATCCGAATGAAGAACGTGCCCTCGTCTGATTGGTTTGGAGGATCAGCATCATCCTGAACTTTAAAGATAAACTGGTCACTGACCGGCTCAGTGATGTGGGGCCCTGTGTGTCTGTAGAAAAGTTTGCCATCTGTTATGTCTTTCTGTTGCCACTCTGTCACAGCTTTCTCATATAACCCATCTTCCATATTGAATTTCCATGAAGATGGATCTTCTGGAGCCTCAGACTGCCTTAGCAGCACTTCTCCAACTGTTGAGTGTGGAGGTTCAATGGTGAACTTGATTGTGGAATCTTCGGAGTCAATATCGGCTGCACTAAGCATTAGAGGTGAAATGGGAATCATTCGGTGTTTAAATACCACCAATCCGGTGTTGGCATTTATAATGGGAGGTTCATCATCAGTTGGAACAATTGAAATAGGGAACAAAAACTCCACTTCATTCTTGCCATCTGTCATTCTGAAAATTATGTTATCACTGTATGTGTCACTGCCATCATGCTGGTAGACAACAATACCGACTTGCAGATCAGCTGGTGTGAAATAATTTGTGCTGGAGCCAAGTATAGTGAGAACACCATGACGGAGACCATTTACAACGGTTATCCTTACACTATCCAGGTTGTCTTCATCGCTGATTTCTAAATTATTCTGAGTGAACAGAGGCCTGGACTGACCCTCATATAAAAGCTGCCCTGTGTTTTTTGTCACCACCGGTGCAAGTGTGTTCATGGTCTTTACAACAATCATAAAAGCAAAAGGTTCTGAAACTCCACCATCCGTGTCCAAAACTTCAAACTCAATCTGATATATTCTCTCCGTGTCCGAGTCCATAGACGGTGGCTTGTATGCTATCTTCAGATCCTTGATGTCTCGCTGATAAAAAGATGTTATTGGTAAATTTCTATCGTCAGTACTCACAATGTAACCTTCCTCAAAAGAGAAAGGGGTGGTGATGTTAAAAATAAGATCATCAGGATCGGATTCGGCGTCTTCTGCAGCCAACATGTCGGCCGTTATAGCGGTCATGACAAACTGATCAATTTCCATCATCATCATAGCCACAAAGCTGGGTTTGGGAGGATGGTTTGGTAGACCTTCTCTTATCCGTATCATGATATGAAAGAACTCTTGCTTCAGTAGATTATTTTCTTTGTTTCTCAGCTCCACGACCATTGGAACATAGTCTCTGTTTGGAGACTTCTGACTAGAAGTATGCTTATAACGAAGATCAGCTTGGAGAAAAGCATCACAGTCCATCATTTTCTCTAATTTACTCTTATCAGTGACTTCACCATATCTAGGCAGTGCATTGCTAGTAGACAGGGATGTGACCTCGCACTGCTCAGAGTTCCTATCGTATGTAAATTCCAGTAGTCTTCTGTCAATTGAATTGCTAATGCCATGGAGTTTATCTACAGTCAGAGGCATATTTTTAGTAACTATCTCCAGTTGTGTGAAAAGGACCTCGATCTCCAGCATGAACGGTATGATGACAGTTTCAGTTTGAGTATCGTACCTGAGCTGCAGCCGCACTCGGTCCTCGGCGGGGCTCCTGGAGCCCAAATGCGAGTATTTCACATCGTTAGGTCCGAATTCACACGGGAACTTTTTGGGGGAAAGATGCCCCGGTCGTTGGGAGAGCGGATCATTATCCAGTACAATTAAGCTGCACCTGTCTCCCGGCTGCACTTCAGTCACCAGATCGTTGATGGGATCAATGAAAACCGATCTCCCGAAGGGGACGCGTATCCTGTTGTTCGCTACAAGTATCGAGTCTTCTGAGAGCTCTGATCTGTGCGCGTACGACAGTCCATGAGCGTCGCGTGCATAACTATAACCACCTGCTACTGATGCCAAGAGAACAAGCCACAGATAGAGTTCCGTCATGGTGCCAGAGTCTGATCAGTGATACGCGTGAATCATGCAAAGCGATACACTCCTCTCATCAAATCCACGTCTGGAAAAAAAAAAAAAAA
>QMIH01000092.1:1335926-1349736 GCA_003987875.1 Clarias batrachus
ATAATAATAATAATAATAATTTGTAATACAAACGAATTCATTTATCGTTATCATTCTTGTGTGTTTTCTGGCGCCATCTGCTGGTCTTGCAGTAAACAAGGGGGCATTCAAACTTTTGCCAGATTGTACTATAAAATAAATTTCACCGACCCCCTTCAGTGCATGTCAGTGTATCTTAATAACACAATGGAACAAAATTTTGACTTTTTCTTGTCTTTGTTCTGAAAGAAAATTTTTTGTAGAAGTTTTTAGGAGTTTCCTGAATTTTCTTAAAGCAACTGCTTTTTTTTCATGGTTGACCCTTCAAACCGTCGACGTGGGAAGAATGCACCTGCTACCATATATCCAGACATTCCATCATCCATCGCCCCAGTGCCACGCAGTATAGAGCTCCTGTGCCTACTCCTCCAAAGAGAGATCAGCTGTCTCCAGAAGAGAGCAACAGAAAAGGATCAAGAAGTCCAGATTACCAGTTTACAGAGATGCAGTAGAACGGAGAAACCCATACTACCCCAACCAGAAAGACCTCAACAACTTGGTGAGAGAACTTGGTCTCACAAAGTCCAGAGCCAATCTTTTGATGTCATGACTCAAGCAGTGGAACTGGCTATATGAAAGTGTGCATGTAGCAGATCAGAGAAAGCGTCACAAGTATTTTTCAAGCTTCTTCAGCTGTCAAGATAAGCTGTGCTTCTGCAACGGTGTGTCTGGTCTGTTTAAAGCAATTGTAATTTCCCGTAATCCCAGTGAGTGGCACCTCTTCATTGACAGTTCATGCAGGACCTGTCAGTGAAGAGCTGTGATGCTTCATAACCGAAAAGTCTATCCATCTCTTTCACTCAATCACTCGGTGCAGCTTAAAGAGGAATACAGCAGTGCCATAAGATGCTTTGAAGTACGAAGACTACTGCTGGGAGGTGATCGGAGACTTAAAAATGGTGATTTTCCTAATGGGTCTCCAAGGCAGCTTCACCAAGTATCCATGCCATACTTACCTATGGGGCAGCAGGGGCTACCACAGGCGAGACTGGTGAGAGCAAACTGCATTCGATGTGGGCAGAAACGTTTGTATTGTTTCCACAATTTCACATGAAATTTAGCTTGATGAAACAGTTTGTCTTAAGTCTTAAGTCGTTTGTAGTAAGTCTTAAGATCTTCGTACACAAATTGATCTTCCCCACAAATTAAGAAGATAATGGAGTGCAAGGTATATACTAAAAAGTATACCAGGACACAAAAAGCTGCATGATAAAGCTTTGTTGCCGTAGTTCGAGGATTCCTTTGAAATCACTATGTGAAACTTGAGACCATGGTGCAAACTTCTGCAAAATGGGCTGGAGAATGTCCCTCAAAGTGCATATCCTCGATGCTCATCTTGACAGGTTTAAAGACAATATGGGTGTGTACGCAGAGGAGCAGGGAGAAGGAAATTGTACCCATTTTACAACCTTTCTATTTGTGAGCTAACAGGAAATAACAATTACTATTCAAGGATAAAAATTGTGTTACATTGTGTAATCAATGACAAATATTTGGCTCATTATATGAATAAACACTACAATCACCTGTCTAATTATTAGAGCTTCTCTTGCTGAGACAACACATTAGGTGTCGATTTGTTCATTCATTCTCATTCATTTCTATACTGCTTATTCCATGCAGGGTCACTTGGAGCTTATCCCAGGAAACTTCAGCCACCATTCAGGGTACACCCTGGACAGGGTGCTGATCCATTACAGGGCACACATGCACACACCACACACTCACACATTCATTCACTAGGTTTAATTTGCGATTATTTAATCTTACTTGTTTTCAGGTTAAGAACTGTATCCAGTCAAGTTGTGTAATCATCTAAATCACCGAATAATTCCTAATTAATATAATCTTTTGATAATGGGGGAGGGGGGGGGGTAATGAAAAAATAAGAATCTGAGACTCAACCAGTAAGCTTAATGGACTCCTAAGCAATCAAGAAAATCACCAGACAGTGTCAAGACCGAACAAATCTGCCGAACTGCTGTGGTGGAAACAAAATAAGATATGGGTCTGGCTTTAAATAAAGTTGAAATAAATTTCTACATACAGTATGCTGACCCTGGTTTATTGGGGTACAATTGCATAGTGTTGTTTTAAAAATTAAGGGCTTTGACTTATGGCATGATCACATGCTTGTGGTCTCCTTGTAGTTAATACCAGTGTTTGATTTTTGTTCTGTTATTCCAGGGTGACCTCGCCAGCTGTCAGGTTTTGTAGAGAAACATTGTTCTTTGTCATTCCGTTTTCAGCCACCTCATTAGAGAATGAGAGGCCACAGCCAGCACCGTGTCACCTCTGTGTGCTGGGAACTTTTCTACAAACCTCAAATCATCTCACAGCCCTCATTAAAAAGGCATCTGTTGGCTCAGAAAAACTGAGGGAAGAAAATACTTCCAGCAAATATTTCAAGGTACAAAATCTCTCTTTCTCTCTTTCTTAGGTAGATATGTAGATTTGTGTGTATATATATATATATATATATATATATAGAGAGAGAGAGAGAGAGAGAGAGAGAGAGATACTGTAGATAGATAGATAGATAGATAGATAGATAGATAGATAGATAGATAGATAGATAGATAGATAGATAGATAGCTCCGTGGTTAATGCATTGGAAGGTAACAAGTTACTCCTTGTATCTTCTAGAAAAACCCCAACACCAGCACGCTGGCACTGTTGGGCCCCTGAGCAAGGCCCTTACTCCTCAACTACTGTAATGTGTAATGAGAACGTCATTCTAGGCATAAATGAAATGTAATGTATATCAGGATAAGAATGTAACATGATTTTCCGTTATAGCATAAGTAGATCTAAACCATGGAAGCAGAATCGAACCACTAGTTGCTAAGTACAAAGTGAAAGATGCAAGCTCGCAACTTGCTCTAGACAGTTACTTGGGATGCAGCATAGAGAGCAAAAATTTTCTGGTGTTATTTATTTTCTTTATAGTCTGTGCTTTTTTTTTTTTTTTACTAATCAGTACATTTTGTTCTCCAGTTCAGAGTTTTCCACACCAGCCAAAAAAAAAAAAAAAAAATCGTCAAAGGAGCAGATGCCATGGATGACTCATTCTTGCCTGCTAAAACTGGGTTCGGAGCACATAAATACAAAGGAGCACACCTCCAGTTAATCACTATTTCCATAACGAGTTGTCTGGTTACAGTCTATCTTGCTAATTTGCAAAGAAATGGGTTCATATCAATTAAAAAAAGAACTTAAATTCCATCAGTGCCAAATGATTTTCCTGATATTGTTGAATATTGGCTTCATTTACTTTCTCGCTGTTTCTCTCTGGTGATCCCCTTCAGCTCCTGTCAATCAAGATTGCATCCTTACGTCTGTTGTGTCTAAAGCTAGGGATATTAAATGTTCTCGTAATATTTATTGTATACTTACACATTTCCCACCAATTCTGACCTACAAACTCTCATACAGTGCTGAATATGAACTACTATCAGTGTGACCCAGAGAACCTTGGAATAATCATATTATACTGTACATTTTTGTCTTATTATTTATTGTTTAATTTTTTTTTTTTTAAAAACACTGTAGCTTTAATGATGAATGGCAAAAAAAGATGAAGCAGAACTCATATAGATAAATGTGTCTTGAAACATTTAAAAAGAAAAATAGACTAAAATATTCTTGATGATGGCTTCACTTTTTTTCTTTTTGCAATACATCCTTTTCTGAATAATTTATATGAGCTACAATTTGGGTATAGTTATAGTGATCTGAAGTCAAGTTCAAGTAGGAATAAAATAACTGTGATAAAGTTGCCAGCTGTCAGGACTTCAGAATTGGCCACACAGTTCTTTGTTCTTAACCATGGTATTATTTGTTGCTCCCTGTAATTACGAGTCTGTTTGGAACACTGTAAAAAATTTTTGCTTTCCGAGGCTGCAGAAATTCTTTCATGAACAAATTAAATGGTCTTGAGGAAAAAAGAGTTGTGTTATTATTATTTTTATATGCATATTTGTTATCAATTTCATTTATAAGCTGTATTATTTGTTATGAATACAAAGAACAAGCCGTTAAAGGCTGTATAAGCACATGGTCCATCTTGCTTGTCTCGTTCGAAACGCAGTAAGGACTTACATTCATTACAATGTGCTGAATTGTGTTTTTTATTGTTATTATTACATTTCCTAACAAATAATTTAACAAAATATTTTTATGAGAATTGTTACCAAGATATTGTCAGATAAAAGCACATGTATAACGATTTTTTCTTAAACAAAGTTATATATATATATATATATTCTTTTCACCTTAGAGGTGTAAAAAGCATCCAAAGGGAGCATAGCACATTTCAGAAACTGTTATTGATTTTTCTTTTCTCTTTCTTTCTTTTTCAAATGCATTAGCTGACCTATGGCCACAGGGGGCATTTCTACTTTTCTTCTCGTGTAAGAAAAAAAAGATAGGGAAATATTTACAAGTCCATTTAATGGATAGATCTGTGCACAAGGGCAGTGTGAGGCCTCACAGTGACCTTCAGCGATGTTAGGTTTAATCACAGTAAAAGTTTGCTGAAAAGTGATGACAGACAATAATGACTGCTTACAGATACACATAGCCCTCTGGATGACCTTTGTTTACGTCTGCATTACCTTCTGTCTGGATTTGGTTTGGAATTTCACTGCACTACCCTACTGTGTTGACCACCTCATGTTTATCTTTCATTAAATAAATCGCCTCTTTGGATTCTCGCTGTCTTTGGATATCTCAAGCTGAACAATTAATCAGGTCTGAGATAATCCAAAAAACATACAACCTCACATCCAACTCTTTGAGGAACCCCCAAAGAAAGAAAACATGTGGAGTTGGCTTCATTTGACTTATTTTTAGTGCACATACTGTAGATTTATATTGCTCACCAAAGTTTTTACATTGATTTTAGATTTGACTTGTCCTTGAATCACCACTGAGTGTATAGCATTTTTATTGAGTGAAAGGTTAAATCCTGATGATGCCACAGCCATCTGTGCCTGAGCGTCTGTGAGTGAGGATAACTGCTCCTGTTGTCTGGTTGAGAATAATGTCTTTGTTTCATATTCCCTGTTCTTATTAGTACAACTCTAGTGAATTATGCATGTGTTGTTGCATTTCATAAAGTTGCATTAGATGGCTTCATGTGTTGTTCCTCACCATGCTGGCTTTAACAATTGTCATTTTGGCACAAAAAGAATTAGTTTTGGAGTTTCACAGGTCCAGGGTCCTGCCTTTGATTCTGATCGCCAGTTAGTGTTTTTGTGGAGTTTCTCACATTTTCCTTACGGTCACATGGAATATGTCCAGGTCATCTGGTCTCCTCACACATTTCAAAAAAGAATGAGTGTTTCCAGGATAAAAATGAATATAAGGCATTAATAAGTATACTGTTATTTAAATAGAGAAAGTATAACGTTGTAGGCAGATGATTTAATACTTTGTGACATGGTAAATTGTTTGGGAGCTTCAGGCAGCTGAGTGTATCCCCTTCTGTTTTATGTGAAGAGGTGAAAACGTAAATCTCATCATGGTATATTACAGAATAATAAAAGAAGGACTCCACTAACTAAATTCCAATTTTACCCTAGGCTGTAAAATAAAGTGGACACCACTAGTAAAAATGCTTCTATGTTCAATTATTCTCTAATTTTATATCATTTGAAACTAATTTTATTTTTGACAATAAAAAGATGAAACATTTATATACATTTCATTTATAATTTATTCATCCTTTATGCTTTAATAATAATCATTTTCAAGCTAGAACAGGCTCTACAAGTTCATGAAAAATCTTTTTTAGATCACATTTAGATTCATTATTCCGCGTCGTCTTAATGCACGCTTCAATAGAAGAGATTAGGGAAATCATGTAGGTTCAATATTTAATGTAATGTATGTTCACATTTAATTACATTAAAACAGGAACCTAGAAACAGTGCAAAATCTGGAACAGAAAATATTCAATATAGTGAATGTCTGTCTTTGTGTTAAATATTTAAAACTTCTAAAAACGTCTGTTTATTCCAATAAAAAAGGGCATTCCGGCCCCACTGTATAATACGCTGATATGGGTTTGTAAATTCATTTTGCGCCAATCAACCATCTGCTCAAAATGCTGCTAAAGTGGTATCCAAAATACCAGAAGATGGCAATGTTGGCCTATTGTGTATCCATAATTACTTTGAAGCTGGAGATGTAATCATGCTGTAGGCATGCTGGCTTTTATGTACTTCTCTTACAGCCCTCCCACAAGAAGAAAAAAAAAAAAACATTTAAAGAGGTTTTGATTATCTGAGAAGGAAAAAAAAGGACTGGGGGTGGAAGGGAAAAAAAAAAAGAAAGAAAGTAACAAAACAGTGTGAAATAAAAGCAACTCCCTTCTGTTTGCAGAGTTCTCGCTCAGCATGGAGAGAAACCACGGATTTCCATTAGAAGCAGCTATCTAAAAAAAAGATCTAATTGGGTCTGCATGGAGGGTGGGCAGATATGGCTGTTGCACACACAGGGACCATTAAAGCTTCACCTGTGAGTTCACTGATATTGGAAAGGCAAGCAGAAAAAAACTCTTCCTGTTTAACCATTTATCAAGAGAAAAATGTGTGAGCCATGTCTTGACTGAGAGGCTTGTGTGATCCTGGGATCAGGTCTGTGTTCCATTGAAAAAGGAAGAACGGCCGTCTACTTTAAAAGATGGAAAATGTCATTGGCCGTGTACAAAGTTATGGAGAATAGAGGAGAAATGTGGCAAATGTGCCGAATCCTTACATTGCTGACCCCAATAAAGTAGTATGTTCAGGGCATGATGTCGGCTCAATACCTCAATAATCTGCAGGGCAGTGTTAAGAGTACACCGCCTATAATTAATTTAGAGCAGACTGCAGCAACTCAAGGTTCTGTGCTACTCAGTGGAAGGTCATAAGTTTAGAACCTATGAGACAACTGGGCTTAGATTGTTTAAAGCTTGACTTGTAAAGGTAAAAGCATGTGTGAATGAAAATACAGTACATGCCGTATCAAGCAGTAGTTTACAGTACATCAAGTGCAAATACTGTGTGAGGTGAGTGGAGCATTGCATAATAAATGCACAGGAAAATAAATATGCAGGACAGATGGAAGCAGTCAGCACAACAATCTGTAAACTTTTGACCTTAAGAAAAGTTTAGCGTCAAGTAAGAAAGGATCTCCTAACAGCAAAAAAGTATCCCAGAGCATCATTATATAATATAAGTGTATGTATGATGTGATGCATGCACGATTGTGAAGGGTTTGATTAGTTCAGGTGGGTGTTTGGAGACAGTTCAGTGACAGTGGTCTGACAATACTGCTGGCCTTGCAGATACAGAACTTGTGGTATTATGCATTTGTGAGTTACAGTACCATAAAGGACTAGAAGACAGCTCAGGCCTGGATGATCTCTAGAGTTCAGCAATACACTATAAAGCCCAGCAGGAATTTTTGGTTGTCTGCATGTTGTGGGGGTGTTCATTTGCCAATGGTATCCCAACATTCAAAACATTGCCAAATGTTTCACCATCACAACAACATTTAGACAACAACCATGAAGCTCTGAAACAGCTTCTTCCCTGAGGGAGTCAGACCACTCAACACCCAACTGTCTTCAAACACCCACCTGAACTACTAGGTTGTTTTTAAATGTTAAAATTACTTTGATGAAATGACGTCTAAACAACATTGACAACATGATGATGGGATAATGTTGGAAAAATGCCGTTAACGCATGACAACAATGACAACAGGCAACAGCAATTGACCAAAATATTACATTATAAAGCAGAAAATAAAGAAATAAAGAAATAGGAAAATACCTCCTCCCCCTGCCCCTCCCCACCAAAAAAAACAAACAAAAACGTATGCATGAAATTTGTTCAATGAATCCTGATGTGATGGAGTCACATAGTAAATTGGGATCAAAGATGCACCTCACCAGAATATTTTTCTGAAATTAAAACGTTAAGAAAGGTGTGTCTGGATTACGTGATGGATGACAAATCCAGTCTGTATAGTTCCCTTTTTGAAAAGAAAAAAAAAATGTTCTCAGGCTTATTTCCAACACACAGAGCTCAAACATCTTCAGGAGCTGGTAAACAAAAGATTATCTAACATGATTAAAAGGATCCAACGTAAATACTGTTTGTCCATTTATGTTTTCAATCCTTTATGACTCACAGATCTAATTAGACGCAACCAAACAGGAATTCTGGGTTGTCATGTCATGACATTGTTTATTTGGCAACATTACAGATGTTCAAACATTGTTGGTACAGATGTGGCCATTAAGAATGCGCATCTCTAGGAAAGGAATCTCAAAAGCTGCCATAAATGTGTGAGAACCACATTTTAAAGTACTGGTAATGTACAGCTCAAACAGAAATAAAATATTAATGATTGTTATTAATTGCTTTGATACATGCATGCTTTACACATTGTTTTATACACAACATAAAAGAAATAAAAACATTTGGTTTAATCCAAGAAGCGCAAGCATACTGGTCACCTTATACTGTAGTTCTTTTTTTTTTTTTTGATCTGATCATACTTTTTTTCTTTCTTTTGTGGCATTATGCTGTAGTTATTTCAGTGTGTCCATCCTGATAAAGAACTTTAAGCCTTTAAGACTTTTTATGCATTTGGTTGCATCTCACTTCTAGACGTTCCTTAAACCAAAATAATGCCAACAATTAAATCAGTCTTCACAGATGGATTTGAAACTTGGAATTCATAAATTTACAAGATATATTCAGATTTTGTAAGAAAAAAAAAAAAAAAAAGTCTTGTTTCCTTCCTAGACATTTTGTCTGAATCACAATGAACTAAAGCTCAGCACGTCTTCCTTCCTTGTATTAATTTGTATTTAAGTGAAAGATATTTCATAGAAGTCTTGGGTGTGTTTCCATAATAAAACAACTAAATTAAAACACTCAAAAAAAAAAAAAAAAAACTTTTTTTGTAGTAAAGTCAGTTGAATATGAACATGAATATTTAAGACCTCCTGTATTAACACCTGGCTCAGGTGACACCAGGTTTCACCAGGACTCCTATTGATATCTTAGCTGTTCACACCCATACACTCAGATTCCTCACACAAAAAAAAAGTGTCCACTGAGGTCAGGAAGAGAAACAAACAATAAGGCATGGTGTCACGTACTGCTGGTGATTGCTCAATGTGATAGCCATGGGCTTAAGAAGGACACGCATAAACGCAGAGGGTGGTGTGAAACATAAAAGTCCTTTTTATTTAAACAAACCAAAACAAGAACAAAGGAAGTTGGCTTTCTAGCTGGGGCATGACAAACTCAAAACATAAACCAAATTATAACTTAGACTAATATACAACACAGACAGGAGGACTAACACTATACATAACAGACCTAGCCTACCACAGTAGCTGTTACACACACTAGCTGCTAAGCTAGATGATAACTAATCAGACTAGTTGCTAACAGACTAGTAGCCAAAGGTCTAAGGGATGAACAGACTGGGTACACAGCAGACTAGGGTAGGGGACAGACTAATAACTAAGCAGGATAGTGGCTAAGCAGGTTAGTAACTAAACAGACTAAGATCAAAGCAGACGTGGAGACTAGACAAACTAGGAGACTAAACAGACTAAGAACTAGGAAGGTTAATAGCACCATGTTAGTAGTAAAACAGACTAAGAACTAAACATTCAACAGGGGTGCTTACACAGGAGTAACCAGACAGACTAAGAAACAAACTAACACAGTGAACACAGACAGCGCCATAAAACATATGCCAACTTAACTAAAAACAGAACAGAACTAAACCAAAAGATAAAGACAGGAAAGCCCAAATTTCCCAGAACAAACAGCTATTTATAGAGTGTCTAATGAGCTACCTTGGTACAGGTGAGCACTCTCATCACCTGACCGAGGTGCCTTCTGGGAAACTGAGTGTACAAACCAAAACTACGACTCAAAAACAGTGCCATCTAGCGGTGAACCCTCTCACATGGTTTTTGAGACATTTGTTGAAATGCAATTTTTATGCACACGGAAAAAACTACACAGCAAAAGTATTTTATATTATGGCTTAAATAAAGCCACCCACATCAGAGCGCTCTGTTGCCAGCGTTTATTTAGCGAATAGGCTATATATTTGTGTTTGTTGCATTTCTGGGGGATTATGTCTGCAGTTTTATTAATAAATCTGCTCATATCTGTGCATGCGTTCATCAGCCTTTTGATCAAAATGCTGCCTTTTGTAAATGAAAGTGCACACCACGGGTTCATGCAAACATTTTACATTCGCTAAAATGCATATTCACAACCACGCTACTCGTAATGGCATGCACTATCACTTTGCAAAAGGCAGTGTTTATTTAGGGAGTATATACAGTATTTGTGGTTTAGTGCATTTCTGGTGATCAGTTCGATGCTAGAACCTCTCGCAGCCGGAGGGCCAGGGAGAGCTGATTGGCCGAGCTCTCTCAGTGGGGAGGGATAAGAGGTACGTACCACATTAATCATAGCTCTACAGCCAATCAGGAGCGTCTGTGAACTCACGTAAGAGGAAGTAGCGGATAGCGCTATCCTCAGAGTGTGTTACTCCCAACGGTGCGTGAGCGAGCAGTTCAAAAAGATGCGGTCAGCTGGCGTCACGTGGTTCGGAGGAAACACGTGATAGTTTTCGGCCCTCCCGACTGAGTGGTAGTAGCCTTAATGTGGGAGCCCCCTAGTGACGGGGAGGAATTGGACACGATTACAGTATATTAGGGAGAAAATCGGGGAAAATCATCATATCCAGATGAGGAGCTTTATTTCATATATTCACAACCACATTCCAGCCATTTGTTGTAAAATAATGGATCAAATAATTATTCAATGCAGGACACAAAGAGCAAAAAAGCATGATGATTACTATTATAAAAGAAGTCTGAAACGCTTCATGTGGATTCATTTGATGAGTCATTTTATCGGTGAAAGATTCTTATGGGCATCTAAGAATAGGTACTTGAAAATATAGATTTTTTGTTTGTTTCTTCATTCAGGTTTGAACAGAAAATAATAGTGAGCCAGTAGGCATGTTATTTTTCATATAACTTAATCAACTGAATGATGTTAAATATACACAACAAATTAATAGATATGCACTGTGAAGCACAACACATTTATTTAAATTCTAAAATGGCGCTTGCGGGATTCTGCGGACTTCCGCTGGAAAACATGTGCATTCTTAATGGCCACATCTACACTCACCTAAAGGATTATTAGGAACACCTAACACAGGCCAGTGGTGGCTCAGAGGGCTAAGGCACTGAGCTACTGATCGGAAGATCGGCGGTTCCATTCCCAGCTCAGCCAGGTTGCTATTGTTGGGCCCTTAACCCTAACTGCTCCAGGGGCGCTGTATCATGGCTGACCCTGTGCTCTGACCCCAGTTAAACTGGGATATGCCAAGAAGGAATTTCACTGTGCTGTAATGTATACTGTATGTGACAAAATAAAGGCTTTACTTTACCTGTTCAATTTCTCATTAATGCAATTATCTAATCAACCAATCACATGGCAGTTGCTTTAATGCATTTAGGGGTGTGGTCCTGGTCAAGACAATCTCCTGAACTCCAAACTGAATGTCAGAATGGGAAAGAAAGGTGATTTAAGCAATTTTGAGCGTGGCATGGTTGTTGGTGCCAGAAGGGCCGGTCTGAGTATTTCACATTCTGCTCAGTTACTGGGATTTTCACGCACAACCATTTTTAGGGTTTACAAAGAATGGTGTGAAAAGGGAAAAACATCCAGTATGCGGCAGTCCTGTGGGAGAAAATGCCTTGTTGATGCTAGAGGTCAGAGGAGAATGGGCCGACTGATTCAAGCTGATAGAAGAGCAACTTTGACTGAAATAACCACTCGTTACCACCGAGGTCTGCAGCAAAGCATTGGTAAAGCCACAACACGCACAACCTTGAGGTGGATGGGCTACAACAGCAGAAGACCCCACCGGGTACCACTCATCTCCACTACAAATATGAAAAAGAGGCTACAATTTGCACGAGCTCACCAAAATTGGACAGTTGAAGACTGGAAAAATGTTGCCTGGTCTGATGAGTCTTGATTTCTGTTGAGACATTCAAATGGTAGAGTCAGAATTTGGCGTAAACAGAATGAGAACATGGATCCATCATGCCTTGTTACCACTGTGCAGGCTGGTGGTGGTGGTGTAATGGTGTGGGGGATCTTTTCCTGGCACACTTTAGGCCCCTTAGTGCCAATCGGGCATCGTTTAAACACCACGGCCTACCTGAGCATTGTTTCTGACCATGTCCATCCCTTTATGACCACCATGTACCCATCCTCTGATGATTACTTCCAGCAGGATAATGCACCATGTCACAAAGCTCGAATCCTTTCAAATTGGTTTCTTGAACATGACAATGAGGTCACTGTACTAAAATGGTCGCCACAGTCACCAGATATCAACCCAATAGAGCATCTTTGGGATGTGGTGGAACAGGAGCTTCGTGCCCTGGATGTGCATCCCACAAATCTCCATCAACTGCAAGATGCTCTCCTATCAATATGGGCCAACGTTTCTAAAGAATGCTTTCAGCACCTTGTTGAATCAATGCCACGTAGATTTAAGGCAGTTATGAAGGCGAAAGGGGGTCAAACACCGTATTAGTATGGTGTTCCTAATAATCCTTTAGGCGAGTGTATATCAGGGTATTTTTCAAACGTTAGAATTCCTTTGCTTAAATTATGTTAGGCTCCAGCACGGCTTAGCAAATACAACACGAAAAGTTTTTTTTTTTTTTGATTTCCCCCCAATTTTCTCCCTAATTTAGTAATGTTCAATTTCTCTCTATCACTAGGTGGCTTCCACATTAAGGCTACTACTACCACTCAGTCGCGAGGGCCGAAGACTATCACATGTTTCCTCCAAACCAGTATCTTATCGAACTGCTCACTCACGCACCGTTGGGGGCAGCATAACACATTGGAGCACTTCACCACTGCGCCACTCGAAGGCCATGAAACGAACATTTATTCATAGCCTTCTGTTTTATCTTTCAAATGAATCTAAAACAGAAATTGAAACATCAAAGAAATGCTGCTATTGCTAGTGTTTTCCCTTTTGATAATTAAATCAGTTCAATGATATTTTTATTTGTATACTGTAGCACTTTTAACAATGAACACATTTGCAAAACAACTTTACAGAAATATATACTCCAAATATAGAGTTTGTCTAAGATATGCCAAGATCCATGAAGCAAATTCCGTCCAATAGAATCACAAGTGCCAGAGTAGATTAGATTTAGAGTTTGCAGCTTGGTGCAAAACACATTTGGTCTTTATAGTTTCGTTTCCCATTCACAATACAGGATGTTTATCATTATTTTAATAATAATATTCTGAGAATACCTTACCCTGCGTTCACACCGAACGCGTCGAGGGCTTCAAAGCGGTGGGAAGTCATTCATTTTCATTGTGAGGTGCGGCGAAGAGCGGCGCGGTTAGGGCGGTGCGGCGAGGGCAGCGTGAGCGGCAAAGGGAGTTCACTCAACTTTAGGGCAATGAGCTATGACGCGTTTGAGTGGCAAACAATTAAAAGGGAGGTCCTCTGCTTGAGAGGATTCCGAGGAACGTAGTCCTGTAACTTTTGTTCCGGCTGCATTAGTGAGGTTGATTATTGTGGTAGCTGGTGTTTATTAATTAGTAATGCTATTTTAATTAAACACAAAGTCTAGTAAGTGATTCTAATGCTATAATAAGAAGAAATATAATATAATAAA
>QMIH01000092.1:1360199-1395257 GCA_003987875.1 Clarias batrachus
TATATATATACACTGTATATATACACACAGTATATTACACACTAGTATATATACACACAGTATATATACACACTAGTATATATATACACTGTATATATACACACAGTATATTACACACTAGTATATATACACACAGTATATATACACACTAGTATATATATACACTGTATATATACACACAGTATATTACACACTAGTACCCTGATTACATTAAGTTGTACTTATCATTAGCCTCAGTAATTGGACAGTGAAGTCAAAAGAAGTAGATCAAATAAAGATTAAATTTAGTCTTAAAATGACTCCTGGTCATTAAAATTCATTTATACCACTTCAGTGCTGTTATTTCAGAGGTTAAAATATTAAGTAATGCCAGTAAAAATACAGTGGAACCTCGGTTTGTGAGTAACGCAGTTTGCGAGTGTTCCGCAAGACGAGCAAATTATTATTATTTTGACTTGGAAAACAAGCAAGTCCTGGTTTCTGAGTACCGAGTATCATGTATCACCCACGCGCTTCTTGTTTTGACGCAGAGCGTCATGTGATCAAAACTGAGCCAGCGGTTTTTCTCTCTCTTGCGCTGCGGAATTGTGGGTAATCATCTCCGCTGCGCGGTCTTAGGTGTGCGTCTCTCATTGATATAATCAACATCAGTGCACACGTGTACTGTTTACTATAACACTGTAACCATGTGTGCGCACACAAACGGAAATGATTATCTGTCTGGGTGTATTTTTACTTATTTTAAAGGTAAAGTGCAGATTAATTTTTTTTTACCTTATATTTTATATTAATAATTTTTATGTATTTATTTTTTTGGGCTGTGGAACGAATAATCTGAGTTTCCATTATTTCTTATGGGAAAATATGATTTGGTTTATGAGTGTTTTGATATATCAGCCTGCTTCGGGAACGAATTATGTTGATAATCCAAGGTTCCACTGTATTCAGTTTAGATTTTCTAATTAATGTCTATTAGTGCAGGTGTTTGTTTACATTGAGAAAGTAGCTTACTTGTAGCGTATTTTTAAGTAGATTATTAAATCCGGCATAACAGTGTTCATAACATTGCTTTAACCTAACATTTTGATTTCACTTATAGTGCAGGTTGATGCATTAAAGTCTGTCCAGTGTTTGATTTTAGACGTGCCCACAGTTTGACGCAGACGTAGTACTATACACGGTCAAAACTTGAGGCTTATAATATGGAGAATGACTACTCATACCTTTCATTCTACCCACCATTTGTTGTCATAGGTTTAACGTAAGGCAAATGCTTAAGTATTGCCAAAGGTTTATTCATTTCTGTCAGACAGACAGAATTTTTTTCTGGGACTGGTTTTGTGTTCTTTCATGTATGAAATGCAAAGATATCATTGAAAGGGTGAGTTGTGACCAATGTACAGATCAAACTTTTCTTTTCGTTATATAGCTTGCTTCACGTTATAGCGTGGAAAGCTCATTCTTATTCTCTTATATTACATAAAACTCTGCCTTAGTCTCAGGAACTGATGAGACTAGTTATGAAGCAATAATCTAGTTTCTTTGTTGAAGTTAAATGAATTGAATAAGATGAATTCCAGGATGTTTTCTGTCTACAGGTTCAGTCACAACAGAGAACTCTTAGCATTCATGGGTCAACACAAACTAATGAAAGGTCTTCATTTAATGCAAGATGCTGTCAGAGATGCATCTGATCTAAAACTACTAAGGCTGCTGCTTGAATTTCAAAGCATAAAAATTCATACACCTATGGTAGTGCCATTAATTTCTGAACTGCCAAAGACAGAAAACAAACAACTATGTGCAAATGTGGATGTTTTAGTCCTTACAGACCCCTTTTAAAATCTGGCTCAGACATTTCCCAACTGAAACCAGGGGAAAAATAAATGATGGCGCTTCATTCTTTATATTTGGACTCATTTCAGGACTCAAAACAGATGTAGCAGAAATACTGACTGATCTTGGGTATTTTGTACATGTTGTGATGTAATTTCCTTTAAATATACATTATAAATAACAATAGATAGTTTGAATTTAGGAGAAATCTTGTCAGCCCAAAAGCACTAATAATCTAAATAATACATGCACCTGTAAGAAAACATAACTAATTATTTTGCCGTCGTCCATTTTTCCAGAGCTAAAAACAGGCTAAAAATACAGCCTTAAATTGGATGTGATATGGCTTAATTAACACAAGACATTTTGCTCAGTGAAAGTTCTGCTCTTATATACACTTCGCTCTCACTGCAATATGAAAAAGCCTATTATACCTGTCCAAAGAGGTGCTGCACAAACACAATGTGTGTGTTTGACTAGAAAATTTCTGGCTTCTTGTTTGGTTCAGCTTAGAATTTGGTGACAACACAGATGGCGACCCAATACAGTTTGAGATGATTTTTGCAGACTCTGCTCAACATTTGTCACACTTCTGTTTTTTTTTTTTTTTGACAAACTATATAGTCTTCACAATCAGTACGTTATCTCAGAAATCTTCACAGCAGTAGCAGATTGCTCACTGTTAAATTAATTTACAATCTTATATCAATTTCATGCCATTGATTTCCAAGATTTAGCTTCTACCATTGACATGAAGTTTATGCAAATCACAATATAGGTATGCACATACAGGACATCTGTGGCTTTTTTTAATCACTGTAGAAAGTAACGAGATAAATGTATTGATTGCATATACTGCATTGCTGAAAAATAAACTGAGTGGCATACAGTTTCCTTCGAATATGCATTTATCTCATCAGTGCAATATGCTTTTTTTTTTTTTTTTAATTCCTCAAGCCTTCTATTTACAGACCGCAACATTTGCAAACACCTGGGCAATGTGAACAACTCATTCCATGTCTAATGAAACAGCCACAGACGAAGTAAAGGCAGACTGACTGAAGTGATGGCTTCTTAAACGCAACAGGAAGTACATTAGAATAATAGCAGTCCTGCTGAATCTATAATGGTCCCCTTTTTCTCAGTAATGAGTGGCAGGCAATGGGCACTGCTTGCACTCTGATTGAAACAAATGAAAGATCCATTATGACAGACTTTCGAATACCAGACCCAGCCATTAATGGGAAGTGAGGGGGTAGAAAAAGAAAAGAAATAGCAGGAGATTGTCATTTGCCAGACAGCTGTGCACTTACAGTATACTGCTTTATAAACCATATACATTGAGCTAGAGAAATTCTACAGACAGTTCACATACATTACTGATCCGAGTTTAACAATAAGGTGAGGGATACATAACTTCTTTCTTGCATCAGATATAAATTCATTCCACCGGTAAAAATATATGTTAGCTTTGTTGTGATGATCACAAAGCAATGTCAACATTATTCACTGCAAACCCCAAAGCCAACAAAAACATCAGTATTTTGCACACACCTACTTTTCTTTTTCTTTTCATTGCTCACTATAACTGGACAAAATATTGTCAAACATAAAAACAATAAAGATCGATTATGGGATTAAACCACTTATAATTTTATTTTGCTTTTAAAATATGCTGATCTGAATAGAGATATGTTTCTGTAAGACTGCTACAATTTCATTACAACAATCATTTCATGACAATTTGAGAACAAGTGAACTGTGAAATATAACAAAAACAAAAAATAATTTTGACCATCTGACCAACATTACAAACCTCAGACATAATTTCATTCAACCGACTCAAAGCAGACATCAAGACAGAATTACATTTCACATAGACAATGTATTCTAGAATTAAGCAAATAATGGGGCATTGCCAATGTTTAGGCTGCTAGGTCTAATAACAGTTATGCGAATTAATAAACCAATTGAAATTGGACGACATCTGTCCAGGAAAGAGGGTCCGGCATGGCAAGGTGAATCAGATCCGTCATTGCTGCTCCTATTAAAAGGAGCAAACTAACACCTCAGGGCTTAATAATAAATACACAAGCATGTTTGCATCCAATGTGAAGAATAGTCCCTGATTGCTCAGACAGTTGTCGGACATCGCCCTGCTCCAACTCTGTCTCTGGGAATGATTCGAAGCTCCGATCCATGTTTTAGGAAAACATTTCCTATTAAGTTATAGACAAATATAAAAAAAACATTCTGTTAGAATTGACATTTCATCAAAATTCAAGTAATGGCTTTTTCATCAATACATTCCATGCAAATTCTGAAAAACAACTTTATAAAAATATAAATACCAGGAAAAAAAAGATAAGATGGAAATAGACTTAAATGACATACTATATTGCATGTGTTTCAGCCTCTTTCTGATTGATCAGTGTTTATGATGTAAATTTTCACATTACAGTTGATTGCCTGAATTAGGTACAGCTTTCCTCCCTGTTAATTGTGTAATCTTGTAACATTTTTATTGGGTATAATACAATGATTTACATTTATTTATTGACATTTTTTGAAGGATTGCAAGTGAATCAAACAGAAAAAAAATGTTATATGCAATCTTAGCTACACCTTTAAAACATAATGCTGTAGATGCATAGATGAAGGACTGGAATCAGCATTCTTTTATATGCATGAAATGACATGTTAAAAGGAGGGTGCTGCTTGAAATCATTGTTCTTTCATTGTTAACCATGGTGACCTGCAAAGAAACGCGTGCAGCCATCATTGCATTGCATAAAAATAGCTTCACAGGCAAGGATATTGTGGCTACTAAGATTGCACCTAAATCAACAATTTATAGGATCATCAAGAACTTCAAGGAAAGAGGTTCAATTCTTGTTAAGAAGGCTTCAGAAAAAAAAAGAGGATTCAGCTGCGGGATCGGAGTGCCACCAGTGCAGAGCTGCTCAGGAATGTCAGCAGGCAGGTGTGAGCGCATCTGCACACACAGGGAGGCGAAGACTTTTGGAAGATGGCCTGGTGTCAAGATGGGCAGCAAAGAAACTACTTCTCTCTAAAAAAAAAACATCAGTGACAGATTGATCTTCTGCAAAAAGTACAGCGAATGGACTGCTGAGGACTGGAGCAAAGTCATATTCTCGGATGAAGCCTCTTTCCGATTGTTTGGGGCATCTGGAAAAAGGCTTGTCTGGAGTAGAAAAGGTGACGCTACCATCAGTCCTGTGTCATGCCAACAGTAAAGCATCCTGAGACCATTCATGTGTGGGGTTGCTTCGCATCCAAGGGAGTGGGCTCACTAAAAGTTTTGCCCAAAAACACAGCCATGAATAAAGAATGGTACCAAAACACCCTCCAACAGCAACTTCTTCCAACAATCCAACAACAGTTTGGTGAAGAACAATGCATTTTCCAGCACGATGGAGCACCGTGCCATAAGGCAAAAGTGATAACTAAGTGGCTCGGAGACTCCCCAGATCTTAATCCCATTGAGAACTTGTGGTCAATCCTCAAGAGGCAGGTGAACAAACAAAAACCCACTAATTCTGACAAACTCCAAGAAGTGATTATGAAAGAATGGGTTGCTATCAGTCAGGATTTGGCCCAGAAGTTGATTGAGAGCAGCCCAGTCGAATTGCAGAGGTCCTGAAAAAGTAGGACCAACACTGCAAATACTGACTCTTTGCATAAATTTCATGTAATTGTTGATAAAAGCCTTTGAAACGTATGAAGTGCTTGTAATTATATTTCAGTACATCACAGAAACAACTGAAACAAAGATCTAAACTTTGTGAAAACTAATATTTGTGTCTCAAAACTTTTGGCCACGACTGTAGAAACCAGGGTTAGAAATGTTCTGTAGAAAAAAACGTGGTCTTTCTTCCCTTTTTATCCTAGGAAACCTAAAAAGATGATGAATCCAGCAATTATGAAGAACGTGTGCATGGAAACTTTTCTAAGATAAGAAGATTATCTAAATTAGACAAACCAAAACTTGTTCCATTGTCAATGCCTATATAACATATTTACATATTTTAACAATATATAACATATTTCTATGTTTTTATGTTAATTGTCAATGCTAAAATATTCTTCAGCATTAACATAAATTGACCATTAGTATCACTAATACTTCCATAGGGTGTCAGTTCATACTGGAAAGCACATACATGGATGGGAATCATTCCAGATTGTTATGAACAAGTTCACAGACACTAAAATGTAAAAATTCTTGAAAGAGAATGTAAAAATTCTTAATAAAGCATTCTACTAATTGTACAACAGGTTTATTCACAAAGCAAAAGGTTGCTAAGCACTACAATTCCCTTCATGTTAAAGACTTGTTATGGATTAAGTGCTACTGGCTCCGTTAAAATTAAAATGTGTCTCAGTGCCACACAATACTCTCTGGTAAAAAAAAAAAAAAAAAGCTGGGGAATTTCATGATCTTGATTTTCGGATATAAACAGTGATAGTTTATTGTATCGCTAACTAACCTTAATGCACTGAATTAATGGTTGAACTGGAGAGATCTGTCTATGTTGTAATTCCATAATTACACTAAGAACATGTGACAGAACCCTGCAGGAAAAAACACAACACCGGCCCGGGTGATCATGCATCATGTTCCAAGTGCAGTCTAGGGTATGAATTTGGATTTTTTTTTTTTTTGCGGGAAAATGTATAGAATAGAAGAGATTGTAATCATTATAGGTTGTTATCGGTTATATGCACTCAGGGATATTGGCTTATTTCTGTATATAAAAAAAAAAACCTTGAATCTCACATCCCTGGCAGCACTGTTCACATTCAGTAGTATGATGTAACAGCATATCTAAGATGTTTTTCTTTTTCTTAAACATTATTTAAAAAGTCATAATATAAATGTTATCCCGACTTGGGTCTGTGTGTTCACATGTTCTCCCTGTGCTTGGTGGGTTTCCTCCATGTACTTTGATTTCCTCCAACAGTCCACAAACATGCAGCGTAGGCTAATTGAGGTTTCCAAATTCCCTGTAGTGTGTGAGTGAGTACGTGTGAGTGAGTGTGTGCATGCGTTTGTGGTCCTCCTGCTACCCTGCACATGATAAGTGTATAAATGAACGGGAGTGTTGGGCTAATGTTAGCGTGTTGTCATGAAAGGTATGACAAAGCATAGGTTGATGAATCTGTGAATCATCTGTTTTTTTTCGCAATATAACAAAAATGGAAAAAAGGACACAGGCTTCACATCTGATTTTGAAATTTTGTTCTCAAAGCTCTCACATTCCATTTTATTTTATTGATTTATTTCCATTGAACAAGTGGCAGATAGTTCTTTTTTTCCCTCTAATGGTTCAAACATGTAACAATTTGTAAAACTGGAGTTAAACAGCTACTATTCCTGAAAGCAGGGTGAATCTGTTCCAGTCGCCTTTTAGGGACACAGCTTTTAGACAAGGATTTGTAACAGTCCCGATTTTTAACAGTAGTTTCCAACACAATTTCATACAATTGCAATTTCTTTTACCCTGTATATTCACAGATACTGATAGGAGATTAAAAAACAAATTTAATAAAAATGGATTTTGATTGCTTGTTAACAGTTTTTTTTTTATCCAAAAATTAAAATATTATAGAAATAATAATAAAGAAAAAACAACCACAACCAACCAAAAAAAGAAAACCTGTTATACTTTTTGATTATTTTGGTTCCTTGATTTTTGGCTTTATATTAAAAAATTACTTTATAGTAAAAAAGTTGAAAAATAGTACATGGAATCTGATGCTTTTCTCCAGCTTTCTAAAAGAGCTTTGCAAATGTTCGGACATACTTGACTGTGCCATATTGCGTATAATGTGGCACTGTTTGTGCAAGTAATTAATATTAAAATATGTTTAATTTTTAATAAAAAAAATAATACATTAATATTTTTTTTTCTGAAGAACAGCAAAGAGACAGTACAATATGACTTGCCAATTTAAATCTAATTCTCCTAGAGGAAATGACACAAAGAACAGGCACATTGCTGCTCAGAGCCCAGCATCAATATTCATTATGTAATATGTGAAATTTACATAATAATCCCCATAGAGAACCATTTTTTCAGAATATTAATAGATCTTCCTAAATGCCGATAGGGAACTGACAGAGGCCTGTCCCCAACATCCTTAAGAGAAAACCTTGTCTTTTTGTATGAATTAAAATTTTAACATTTCAAAAACATCTCAAAGACTTGAAGTCTATATATATTTTGACTTTGAAAAAGAACTTGGGCCACAATCAGAAAACATTCAGACTGTGCAACTCATGAGACATGAGACAAACCTGCTGTTTGTGCTGGATTGATTCCGATGCCATCTGCACAGTAAAAAAAAAAAAGAGAAGAAAAATCACTGTAAGGACAGTTTTAGCAAAAAGATATTAGAGTGGAAATCAAATAATATGCCAGTGAAAGACAAACCGCTGCCTAACATAGACAACTAACTTGAACATCAGGATCAACCGATGTAATAAACCGCACACATAATTATACTGCAGACAAACAAGCAACACTATGCTTCTATTAACCTGGGTACCTTTGGCACGATTAAAATCTCTGTCCAGTAGTGGGGCAGGTAAGGGACACTATATTTATGGTAGTGGTGATGCCGGTGGCAAATATGGAGGGGAAATGATGATTGTGGTAACGCTAAAGGTGGTGATAGTGGAGGGGTAAAAAAGTTAGTAGTTAAAGTAGTAATAATGGTGGTAGAAATAATCATGTAATACCGGTAATAAATGTAATTTAAAGAAGGCAGTGGACGTAGTGATGGTGGTAGTAATGATGATGGTAGTGAAGATAATGATAATGCTGATAACCATAGTGGTAGTTAAGATAATGGTATTGACAATAGTGGAGGTAATAATAATTGTAGTAATGATGTTAATGTTGATGGAGGTAATGATAATTTTAATATTGCTGGTCATAAAATCAAGGAGGTGCTGACTGAGATAATTATAATGGTTATTAAAGCTGCAACTAACGATTATTTTGTTAATCAATTCATCTATCGGATTACGCCTTATTATTTTCATTAGCATTTAAATTTAGCTTGAGGCTGTATTGTGAATGTGATAACTAACAATCAAGATCATAAAGTCTTGAAAAATGTGTCAAAAATATGTCTTAATTGAAAGAAACCCTAAAAAGGTATACCCTTATAGTGGTAATGATATGTGGGTAATGACAATGGCAGTGATGGTGAAGGGCCAAGGAGAATAGCGGTAGTGGTGAAGCTGAGATGATGGTGAGAGTGGTGACTATGGGTCTGTTCTAGTATGTTTTTAAATGCACGATAGTAACTAGACTAAACTCTGTAAATTATCTATACCATGTTAGTATTTGAGGTTACACGGGGTTATTTTATCCCTTTGTGGTTTCTGTTGAATTCTTCCTGCTCCACCGTTATGTTTCCCCTTTTCTTTTCTTTTCTTTTCCTTCACCAGTTCCCCAGCTCTGACCCTAACCAAAATGTCAAACATTTTCTCAAATGGACAAAATGTACTAGGGGTGTCTCTGAAAAAGGATGAACTGCGTTATGTGTATGGAAACAACGTTTGTGCCATTGTTTCCTACTAGACTCAGATTGCGGGAAAACATTTCTACTCACCATTTGTAATAATGGCACTGGTAGCGGCAGGCACTTTAAACTTTAAAGAGAAGAGTGAGAAGAAGAGAGAGGGAGAGGGAGAGAGCGATGTGAGAAAATTGTCACGCATCCCAACAACCACTCAAAACAGGATAAATATGGTCATGTTCTCTCTCAGACAACAAAACAGGTAATCGTTGCGAGTAATTTGAACTCTCTGGCAAGAAAACTAAATGACAGACAGAAGGATACAAGAGAGGTTCTCAGGGTTTAATAGTGAGAGCAAGCAGCATTGAAAGGGAGAGAGGGAGGGAGAGAGAGAGGGAGAGAGCGAGGGAGACAGCAGGAGGCAGTTGGAGATGGTGAACTCTCAGTCAGGGGTCTCAGAAAACACACCAGAAGTCACATTGACATTTTTGTGTGAGGCTGCAGCAAAACGAGGGTGATGACTGCCTGCTGTCTGCCCCTCGCTGAACCTGAATTCAAACTAACAGATAATCATTTGGATAACTGTTTATTTTGGGAAGTGTGCTTTTGTGTGTGTGTGGGGGTGAGGGGGGGTGGGATACAGTCACACTCTGTTACTCCTCAGGGTGAAACGTCTCCGCTCTTCACTATGTACTTTCCCCTGAGACTACTATGAATCTGTCAAACTTGCCGTATGATTCAGGAAGCACTGGGGATAAGTCAGCAGAATAAACTGATCCAAATACCATGCAGAACTGGCAGAACTGTGGCACTAAAAGAAGTCGAAGGAAGCCAGTGCCGAAGATCAGAAGTGCAAATACGATAAGCACAAACACTGGTCTTTTGAGACTTTTTACAGTATCTGATTTTCCACAATATCTTCCACAATATCTAATAACAGGTTAAGATTCAGTGTGATTCTAGTCACCCACAATTGGCCTTTCAAAACTCTCAGTGCAGAAACAAACACCTCTCAGAACAGTATCAAACTGACTGGAAGAAATTCAGAAAACTGTGTGACAATTTCAAGAAAATAAAGGGGTTGAGACTTTAGTTAAGTGCCAATTGCTGCTTGTACTTCGCTTGTGCATTCTAAAAATGAATCAATAAATGCAAAAATGATTTATTATTGTTTCATAAAACACACGTTTGCACTTGAGACAAACCATGGCTAACCATTCATTGGTTTAGAAAAAATCTCTCAAAAACTAAGGGGAATTAAAGGGCAAATCCTTGAGCAAGGCATGAAAATGAGTAAAGAGCCATTACTCCATGTAACAGATAAAATTAACATAACAAAATAGTTTAGTGTTCCTGTGTGCTTGTGGAAATGTTTACTGCATTTAAAGACTATTGTACTAATGTACTAACTACTAATGTAATGCATTGGATCATTAGGCTGAGAGGGATGAATTCAACACTCCTAGCAAGCTCACCACAGCCAGACTAAATAGATTTTCATGATCAAAATGGAACAAAAGACAGTTTTAATTTTCAGTTTTCAGATTTCAGTATTTACTTTAAAAGATCAAGCTAAGCAGACACAAATTTATTATACACATATATTATTTATGTATGTATATAAATAATGTACGTAAATCTAAAAAAAAATATAGATGGCACTTTAAATTTACCACATTGTTTGCTTGCAGGTCTCTACAGCATAATACAATATTAAGTAGATAAGTATTCCAGTTTACCATGATACAGTTGCATATCCTTACGCATTTAATATAAAGAACGTGGAACAAAATGTATGGACAAATTGACAGTTCAAAATTGGCTTACCTCCTCAGCTGCAAACTTCAGTACAGCTGTGAATGGCGTGCTTTCAGGTACACTTAATCTGAAAGAGATTATGAGGAGTAATTACTGTATATAGACAGATACTGTAGATCTAGCAGAACATAATTCATGCATCCATACATCTTTCCAGGACAACATTAAAACCACTGACAAGTGATGTGAATAAAATTGAGAACCTCGTTAATGGTGGAATCTGTCAGTGAATGGGATACATTAGACTGCAAGTAACAAGTCGTTTCTTTAGTAAAGCCTTAATTTAAAGTAAAAGTAAAGCCTTTATTTTGTCACATATACATTACAGCACTGTGAAATTCCTTCTTGGCATATCCCAGTGTAACTGGGGTCAGAGCGCAGGGTCAGCCATGATACAGCGCCCCTGGAGCAGTTAGGGTTAAGGGCCTTGCTCAAGGGCCCAACACTGGCAACCTGGCTGAGCTGGGAATCGAACCGCCGATCTTCTGATCAGTAACTCAGTGGCTTAGCCCTCTGAGCCACCACTGCCCTAACTTAATTAGATGTTAATTTTGTGGTTACTCCTGGTTTAAAGGAGTAAGCATCTACCAAAAGTGATAAAAGAAGGATAACCGTCAGACCAGATTGGCTAGTCTTTGCTACAGTAGCCACAATAGCCTGTCCAACACCCTGTCACTGGTTCATCAGTTGACCTTCCTTGGATCAGATCTGTTTTTTAGGCAGCAACTTTTAGATTAAGATTTTCCTTCTCTAAAAACAGCATATAAAAACATTTAGCAACTTTTTAAATAGATAATAAAATTGTATCTTTTTAATAAACATGGGCTATTAAATGTATTTAACATTTTCTCTAAAACTTCACAAGCTTACAGGACTTTTTGCTCAGTTTAAGGCGCTAAGGGATAATGAACAGAATGTTTCCCACAGGTCTGATATTATTTCCTACAGTATATTATATTAATAATATACATCATACTATTTTTCTTAACCTGAAGTGTGTACATTTTTTGCTGACTCTACGTGTGTGTGTGTGTGTATCATCCAGCATCAAGTGGAATATCTATTCCAGTGAAGGAAATGAAAACTTTGATTGGGCTGTGTATCACCACAGGCATTTTCCAGCTTACAGCAAGGAGAGATTACAAAGGGAAGGGGAAAAAAAACACAAATAACTTTTTTCAGGCTAGTTGTCAGTCAAGTGGGTAAGGGTCAAATTCTCATTGTTTTGGAGGTGACCGTGCCTAAAAATATAAAAAATAAAATTAGCTAAATTTACAGAATTAACAGAATTTTCAGATGTCCCCATTTGCAAGATAACCAAGCATATGATATGGACCACTCTGAGAAGCCGTGGAAAATAAGATGGTTGTTACCTACCTATCCAGTCCATTTCACTCACTCTACAGTAATGTCTGTGTCAACAGATAAGAGCATGGTCAAATTTAAAAGAAGACTTTTATACCCATTTCCTTCACTATCGTTCAGGCCCAGTCAACTTTGAATGAATGTTATGTAGATTAACAAGGTTGACTATGTCTGAAAAACGTCAATCATTCAATCAGAAAGATTGAATCCTTGAATAATTTACTTGATTGCATCAATTGCTGATGTTCTGCTGAGTCTCCATCATGAGTGGTAGGATGGATGTGGTCCCAGGTATTTATTCGTGAGTAGTATTGGGACTAACATACACATAAATGTGCTACCTGCAAGCATTTGGAAAATGTTCTTGAGGATGAACCAGACTTATTTAGTTTTTTAAGGTCTCGGCTGATTTTTGGGTTTTTCCCATAATGGCGACAACGAGGCATTGAACTTAAAGATAGGCCTTGGAATACATCCAGAGGGACACCTCCAATTGCATCAAATGATCAATTACCATTTTTTATCAATTGTCAATTACCCTATCAGAAGTAACAGTTTAAAGGCTCAGTTAAGCAAGTATATATAAATGTCTGACACACCAGAATTGTGATATAGTGCAATCTACGTGTCATACATGAAGGAGATGTCCTAAAGGACCTGCCAAAACTGTTGTTTTTAACATGAAATCTGTGTACAGGTTTGGAAAAAAAAAAAAAAATTTTTTTTTAATTTATATATATATTTTATATACTCAAGTGTATATAACTTCCAACTTCAACAGTACAGGTGATCCAATTAAATATTAGATTAGTGAAACATTTTGGTCAAGCAGCTGGTCGATATAACCTCACAATTAATTGAACATTTTACCTTGATTATTATTAATGAACTTCCCCTTGGAGTTTACTGACAAGGTATAAAACTATTAAAGCTGGGATATTTATTCCTATTGAAAGGAGTTCTCCTTCATGTTGCTTCCATGCCACAGACCGGATGGGGATGAGTCATGCAACTACATACGTGGTAGTACGGTTTCAAGGGGGACAGTACATGAGTGTACATTACACAGTAGGGAAAGTATATTTTTTTATATATATATATAAAAAGAATTAATTGAAAAAAAAAATTACATGGGCAAGATTAAATGGATTACCAGCTTTGAAATGTCGTTTCCAATTAAACTTCTATTAATTGCCCAGCCCTAAAGCAGTGTATGTACAGTGGGAAAATAATTACTTGATCCATGCAAGGGTCTATAATTTTTATCATGGGTTTATTGTAAAGGGTAGAGACCGGATATCAACAACAAATCCAGAAAAACCCCATGATACAAGGGTTAGAAATTGCCTAATTAACAAACAAACATGTCATTTGCTGTCTCCACAGGTGATTGAGGCTTTCAGGAATTACCTCCACTCACTTTTTATCTTTAGAGGAAAGAGTAGGACAAGATTTTTACTTGAACTATTTCTTTATATCTCCTCCACAAAAAAAAAATGCTCTCATCCTCTCATTTGGATTATGACAGTCCTACACAACTCTACTATAGGGGCTTGAAACCATTGTGATTGGAGTCTGATTAGGATAATGTCATGCAGCTGAGTCACGCATCTATAAGTCTTGTCTATGTGCATAAAGTTTTCAGACAACTGATGCTTATTGCATTATTTCGCTTTTCCAAACTACAAAAACCTGTTAAAACTACAACACCCACTATAACATGTAGCCCATTTTGCAGCTCTCAGTGTCATCACAGGCTTTCCTTGGTGCTGTCCTACTCCTTGATGGGGAAAAAAATAGGAAACTTCCTAAAAAACCTTTATGTCCTATTGTGAGTTTGGAATACTTTCAGGCCTTAATGAACATTAAACCTGATTACTAGGAGTGATTCTGCAACAATTAGTTAAACGGCCCAGAACTAGGGCTGCGTGATTCCTGCAAAAATGTGAATCACAATTTTTCTTCATGGGAATTGGGCTCACAGTTCTCACATTTTCAATCAAAAACCAACCATTGTTTATTACAATTTAAAAGGAACAAAAATGTCGCTACACAAGGCTTGTCCTTTTTATATAACCCTTAAAGTGAATGACTTAGAAGCTATTGAACATATAAAATACTAACAAAAATAAAAATTAAAAAAAGCACCAGTGGTTTTTGGACGATCAGTCAACTACAGTATTTCATCTTTGTATGCATTAGTTAATATCATTATTAGCTAATGCATAGAAACACATTTTATCTTGTTTTTATCAGCACAAGATAAATGCCACAGAGTTTGTTATGTAGTTTGAAATGTAATACAGTTAAACCTTGGATTGCAAGCATAATTCATTTTGGAAGCATGCTTGTAATCCAAAGCACTCATATATAAAAGCAAATTTCCCTATAAGAAATGATGGAAACTCTAATGATTTGTTCCACAACCCTTAAATATTCACACACAGAATCAATTATCCCTAACAGAGTCTCTTTCGGCAAATCTTTAACAAGGAACCCCTGTAATGACACTTGCTTTTGCCTCATTTTGAGGATTAGGTAGAAATGTGACAATTCATCTCCTGTACTGCTTCAGGCTTTTTTTCTTTACAGAGGCTGTTGTTGCAGTAAAGAACAGTCACTACACTTACAAAATAAAAAAATGCTTTACATGCACACACGTGGACACAATATTATAGCGAAACAGTACATGCGCGCATGGATGTTGACTAAACGAGTGAGACGCGCACTGATATTAAGCATGGAAGAGGATTACGCACAATCTCACAGCACGAGAGAGAAAAGAACCATTGACGAACAGTTGTGATCATGTGACACTCGGCAAACAACGCAAATACGTACTACTCATATTGCAAGACCTCCCTCATTAAATCCAATGGAAGTTCTATGTAAGTTAGCTTTCAATCTGTTCTCAGAGTCTCTGTGTAACAGCTTGAATCAATGCAACAGGTTTAATAAACCAATATGGTGAGTCATATCACAATTAGAACAACATTAGCACAGCAGAAACTAAGTAAATATAATTAGTAAGAACATGAGAATGAGCAAGAATATAATCTGTCTGCAAAACACTCGGGCCTTACACTCGTTTCTGACATGAAAACGACATACTATTTTATGCTGAAATGCCATAAATGAGGAAGAGAGATGAGAGAAGTAATTGACTTATATGACTGAAGCATTTGCTAATCTGTGGCCTGATTGGCGACTAAATAATGTTTTGTTTTACACTGAGTGAGTGTAATTGATATAGCATCTGAGACTGTTGTCAAACAAATAAGTGAACACATGAATGCAGCGTGATCTAAATGCAGGAAAATACATGTAAGTGATTAGGAATCATTCAGAAATAACATTGTGTGTATGCATGAATCAAGATCGTGAATAATATATATATATATTTTTTTTTTCAAATAATTGTGCAGGCCTATTCAGAACACTTACATTAACTTTAAATTGGACATCAACCTCTAACAAGCAGCTTATTTTTAACCAAGTGTTGGACATTTCATGTATTTTTTTTTTTTCTTTTTAGAAACAGAACTGTTAAGTGTGTCTTCACCATTAACATACACAATGTCTAGGGCCCGAAAAACATCAATTATTTAAGTCCAATAAATTAGCTCAAATAATCATTCTTTATAACCTTAAAGAGACAATTAGGGGTTCACCTGTGCAGGTGTGAGTGCGTCCACCTCAAAGACTGATGTGTTGTGCATTATCAGATGCTTTTCTTATTACAGACTTCCCAACAGCTCAAACCAGACTGATGATTCACATCTAATCTTATAATCTTTTGTTAGTTAACAGTATTTCAGCCTCTTCTCACAGGAGGTTTTTATCTTTTTGTTGTGCTGATTTTGTGTAACCTAGAAATTAATCAACCATACAGCATATCTCTTATTGCACGTTACATCTCGTTTTGGAGTGCAAAAGTAATGGCACTATTGTTCGCTAGAGCACTGAAACCGAAAAAAACGCCTATAAACATAAAACACCGGCTTAGCAAAACATCTGTCATGATGGCTAGCGCCTGAAATCTGGACCACACCAGAGCTCGATAAAAAAAAGAGTCAGCTTGATAGAAAATCATCTGGTCGAGTAAATAACAATGCAACACTTAGACAATGTTGACTGTTACGGCTGATTGATTTAAGTCAAATGATTAAAATGACTTAGGAGAATGCTGAGCTCACACTTACACTTTGTACGGTAACCGAGGATCCGACGTCAGCGTGATTTTAAAAGTTACTTTAGACCTAAAACACAAACAGAAATATTTTTTAACATCATATAGTTTCCGAGCATCACACTGTCATTCATTTTCATCTGTTAAATAATGTAACGACACTCACATGGTCCAAACTTCCAAGAGCACAGCAATGTGTTTACGCCGAACCGGAAGTAGCGGGGTCCTGATATAACACGTCACCCTACGAAGAACGGATTTAAAAAAAATAGTTTACCCCTTCGTCGTTATTTTCCTCCTGTCCTCCTTAATCGTCACATATAATTTAGTTTCTTTAATTTGCCCACAAAACACATTAAAAGCAAACAATCTCCGAGGCGTTTGAAAATATAGTCAGGCAAGTGCTGGAAACACCTAATCATCTACCGTAAATATTGTCTTATAGGTCGCCTCTAGGGGAAAATCAGAAATATTTATCAGGATAGTTTATACCAGTCGTTCTTATATAAATGCCCTCCACATTTTAGGTTTTTCTCAAGGTCCAAGCACCCGTAATTTAATGATTTATCTATTTAGCAGCTTTTCCTGAATTGAAGTGGGTGGGGTGGAAAAGAGAAATCACTAAAATGTGCAGGATGTGTATGTGACAAATGTGTGTGTGTAAGGAAAATAGATGTTTGGTTTGGCCTTACATGTTATTAAGTTTGTATTAAATAGCATTTAATATGAGAGCTAAATAGGTAATTTAACTCAAGAAGCTACATTCAGGATGGCGTCCGGCAATCGGCTTGAGATCACAGATTGATTTGAGAAGGGCATCCTGTCACCAAACCCCTTCAATCTGTATGCCGAAATGATCAAGTGAGCTGGAAAAATCTACAATAAGATAAAAACAGGAGGAGGAATATCAACAATCCTCGACATGCCGACAATATGACCCTGCTTGTGGGTCCTGGAATACCTGGTCCAAAGAGTCAAAGAAGAAGGCAAGCTATATCTCAACATCAAGGAAAAAAAATGGTAACGATGATGGCATACAGCACAGTACATATACTGTAACAATTGGTAATGGGGAAATCGAGGCAATACAAAACGTCCTCTTTCTTGGATCCAAAATCGACTGCAGCTGTGAGACAAATGAAGAATTGGGAAGAATTCTGTATTGCAATGGCAAAACATGTAGAAAAGCAAAGATATTAGCACCCCACCAAAGATCTGAATAATTAACATAGTCGTTTTTCCAATTACCACATATGTGTGTGAGATTCTGTCAAACTATGGTGCTTGAGCCAAATGCTGCACATGCCATGGATATCAGTGGTTACAAATAAGATGATCCTAGCGCAAGTCAAACCCAACATATCGCTATAGGGCAAAAATCATAACGCAACAGCCCTATAGTAGTTGGTTTCGACTGGGCGGTTAAAACAACAGATAGCAGATACTATAGAGCTTTAACCACTTCACGATTCATTTACTGAATCCAAGCATGACCATTGAATGAAAGAGTTTCTAAGTAGTCCTTCATCAACAAGCTGCCAGTAAATTTGCTTGACAGCATGTGCATGGAATTTGTTGAACAGCAACCTAGCAAGGGTAGTAGTGAAGATGTCCTAAACTCACTTTTAAACACTCACACATCGTCTATACCGCCTAATCCTGAAGACAGGGTTGTGGGGGGCCTGTAGACTATCTCAGGAAACTTAAGGCATGAGGCGGGGTACACCAGGGCGCCAATCCATCGCAGAGCACACACACAAACACATACTCACACACTCATTCACACACTACAGAAATTTGGGAATGCCAGTTAGCATAATCTGCATGTCTTTGGACAGTGTGAGGAAACTGGAGTACCTGGAGGAAACCCACCAAGTATGGGGGGGATCGTGCAAACTCCATGCACACAGAGGTGAGAAACAAACATGGTCGGGAATCAAATCCAGATCCTGGTGCAAGTTCAATTACAAGTGTATAGTTAATAAGGGTCTTTAACAACTGTGTTAGCCTCACCTACTTCAAGAAACGGCAGGCATTACTAAAATAAACATAGCCATTAATGACAACAACAAAAAAAAAAAAAACCAGATGGGAAAATTGCTGATGCTATGACAGGAAAGAGCTAAATTCAACCTGATACTGTAATGCTGGGCTCAGGAGCTGGTTGGAAGCTTGGCTTGGAGGCATAACATACAGTAGCTTGACATAATAGAGATGCTTGGGGGCAGCATGACATCTGCACATCATTCTCAAAGTTACAATGTCGTCAGAGTTGGGTGCAGAGCAGGCAACACATCAATGCCGGGTGGTGGCACAAGTACAACATCCCCAAAGCTAAGAGTTAACACCAGCAGTGCTACCAGCATAATGTTCACAATTTCCCAAGCAAAGCAGGACAGGATTTGTACCTGGCATAGGAGACTTTCATAAAGTGCTGGACTATACACTGATGATCAGGGAGTGGAGCTTTGAGCAAAACTGTTCGGTCTGGGGTTAGCCTGGAGTTAGGACTCTATGTTGCCATTATTTTATTGAATTGTATTGTATTGAGTATTGCTTGAAGCACCCCACCCTTTTTAAGAGGCTGAGCCAATCCCAGGAGGCCTAGGGCACGAGGCAGTGTACACCCTGGACAAGGTGCCAATTGCATTTTTAATTACATTTAAAGTATTTTACTATTATTTCGAAAAAGTAATTACATTTACTTTAAATTTGGGAACCACAAGTTTGAACTATAAATTCAAGAAACATATTACAGTACTACCAAACCAATGAACATCCATTAGTTCAAGCAATATAATAATATAAAATACATTTATACAGGTGAATCAACTTTTGTTGATATAAATCAACTTTTTCATTGATATTCTAATTCATTGAGATTTATATGTACATAGCTAAATAAATGTATATTTTTCTGTGCTCAACATTTCTTTACCAACCCCCCTTGTTTTTGCTAAAACCTATACATTTTCACAATATGTGTTTTGCATGTATTCCATAAATTCTTAATCTCATTTTATATTTCAGTTGTGGTAAATTCCAAATCCTAATATTATTATTCCTTATCAACTGATAGGTTGGGGTCTAAGTTGTTTAATCTTTATTATGGAAATGTTTATAATACATTTTAAACTTAAATAATTTAAAAAGCCTGAATTTTATAAGCCGGATAATGTAATAAAAGATATACTGTTATATGTAATAAACATGTTGCTATTATGTTGCTTACCTGGCAAAAGGGTCAAATAATTAGGCTTTATAAAAAAATACAAATGGACGCATAGTGGGGTTTACTGGAAGCTTTAGATCTAGGTTGTGTAAGGTATTGTGGCAATAAAAAGAATCATCTGACTACCTTAATGTATTGAATGATCAGGTTATCCCATGAATTTGTACATCCCATGAGCTTTAGTGTTTCTGGGAGCCTAAGGAATCCTTCAGTACATGAATTGGCGAAAGATAGCGCATGCCTCCTGCCTCTAGGGTAAACATTAATGCAACTTGCATTATAATTTTAATTAGTAATTTTAATGATGTCAAAATTTGTACCGGAATTCTACAAACATTGTACAATTAGCCAGCCATTCTACATTTCGTTATCAAAGGATACTCTAATAGCATTATATTTTCAGGCCTATGAGCTGCAGTCATATTGTAGTGAGAAGAGCAAAAAGGGGAATGTATCTTCAGAGGCAGTGTAGAGATTGACAGTAAGGGATTTTGGAAGCTCAGTTCTAATGAGTCATACTTTGAAGGCAAGTGCTGCTGCCAGAAACATCAGGGCTCAGAGCCAGGAGCCTCCCTGGAGGCGGTTGAGAAACACATTTACAATAGTGATTCTAAACTCAGTTGTACTTGGCACTGAGAGTTATGCATTAGTATATTACAGGTATGTTGTGTAAAATTTCCCCTAGGTAGCATTAACAATTAACCAAAATTTATATAAATTGTAAATGCAAATCCTTAAATGTGTCGATATATATATATTTTTTTAACATCACACCTACTGGAAGCCTTTATACAGGAGGTGGTATGCTGAAAGTTAACCCCAGAAAATCTGATTAATGCCCATCTTAAGAACACAAGGGGAACATGTGGGAGTCATGTGGACTGCAGACAGTGGACAATTATAAGCAGCTGGTTAAGGCACCTTGATGGGGAGAGCCAGCATATAACATTAGTGTCTCATGTACAGTACTTCATCTGAGTACTAAACTGAACTTTTTCTCTTCACTTTCAATGTATAATGTAATGTAAAATACATACATACATACATGCATACACACATGACTGGCCATGGTATTAACATACTGTATAAGTGAGGTCATGCTTGTCATGAAGTCAAAATCAGATGAGGCTTAGATCATGTTACTTGATCAAAGATATTTTTATATGAAACATATTCTGTAAACTGCCCCACCAGAAAAAATAGCTTTGATTACAGAAGTGGCATAATTACAATAAGCATATAGAATGACACAACATTTATTTTCATCCAGTGTCACATGAATTTCTCTCCAAGATCATGTATTGAAACATTAATTCACAATTGGAATCCTGCATTGTCATCTTGGAATATGCCCGTGTCGTCAGGGAAGAAAAAAAAAATCCAGGAATCATCCTGGTCATGAAGTATATTCAGGGAGTCAGTTGTAGTCAGTCAAATGTTTGTGCACATACTGTAACAATGCTGAACTTACACCTGACCAACAGAAGCAACCACAGATCATATGATGGGTCTTCTTACCTTTCTCTCTTAATTCAAACCCTTACTCTGGAATGGGGTAAATCTGGATTCACCAGACCACAAAACCCTTTTCCAATATTCCACAGTCTATTCTACTGTATGTGCTCCCTAGCAGATTGATGCATTTCTTTCCAATTAGATACCGTAAAAGTGTGGCTACACAGCTGTTTAGTCCAAATCCCTTGAGTTTTCATCACATTGTGAATGTGGAAATGTTCTTACATCTACTATTAAATCATAGCCATGAGCTCTACTGTTCCGCTTTATGATTTGATTTCACTAAGCCTGTAGGTGATCTCCCATTATGCTCATTTAGGTTGTTTTCCGACCACATTTCCTTCTCGAAGATGGTTTGTCTCCACTATCCTTTCAGTTTTAACTAGTACATTGAACAGTTCATGGTCATCCCAGTTTGAGTAGTTTTAGCCATTTTTCATAGTTGTTTTTCTTACTTGATGCAGGCCCTTTTGACAAAGAGCAACATCTTTGCCCTGGCCACACTTGTCTTCTGACATGGTTGTTTATGAAAGGAGAAGTTACTCACTGCATCACTTGAGGTAAATAACTTTCTATCATGAACCATATGAATCCCTGCAGTAATTATCCAATAGAAGATAGTTAAATCCAGATGTTAACTTTTTTTTTGACTGGGCAATGTATTTTGTGATTATCTCACAAAATATGCTATACAACGTACTATACACTGCTCTCTAGAGATTGTGCAAGGCTAAGCTATTTATAACTTGCTTTTTAGTATTATAAATAAACCCATATAAAAACAAAATGATAATGAAACCTATTTTAATGAAAGTTAATTTCCTATAACTAATGTCTGTAGATATATGAAATGTCTGTAGCATAACACTATGACTTATACTCTATAATATATAGCATATAACAAAGGCGTTGTCCTTAACATTTTTCACTAGAAACTGGGTTGAATGGATGATTACCCTAATGATGAGTTTGTCTCCCCCCGCCCCACCCCAAACTAGCCCCAAACAATTCCCTATCCATCTTCCTCAAGCTTGTTGCCGTAGCGATTGGGAAGGCGGTGGAGACAAACATAATTGTAAAAGGGAAACAGCTGTGACATGACTCAGTTATCTAACAAATAAGGAACCATGCTCATGCTGAGCCTCTCTAAAAATAAGCTTCTTCAGCCAAAACATTTTGCTTATTTTTTTAGTTTAATTTGTCTTATTGTTGTATTGTTTTAAGCTGCATCATTCTTATGTACTTTACGCAAAGTAAAGTCATAGAGCATTAGAATTGACAGTGAAATGCCTGTAGAGCAGGGGTCTCAAACTCAGTTCCTGGAGGGCCGCAGCCCTACAGAGTTTTGTTCCAACCATAATTAAAAACACCTGATTCAACTAAACAAGTCATTAAGGCTTATTTGAAAACTAAATGGTATGTATGTTGGGGCAGGGTTGGAACAAAACTCTGTGGGGCTGCGGCTCTCTAGGAACTGAGTTTGAGACCCCTGCTGTAGAGTGCCTGTGATTCACATTGCTATCCATGAACATTTGTTGTCTGTTGTATACAACTGTGTATTCCCAAAAGTGAATAATTATTATAATTTTTTTTTGAAGATTACCTACAAATCAAGGATAAATGCTTATACATTTTCATATTTAATCCTACTCTAATTAATAGTTATATGTATATTTTGCACTGGGAAAATCCTGTTTGATATCACTTTACCTGGTTCCCAAACTAGGTGCCACAACCACAAGCAGGATTGCTTGATTTCCAAAGGGGTTCACAAGAGAACTCATTTGTTTAATTCGATAAATCAACTGGAAAATGAATATTAGAAATGATAAAGAGAGTCAAATTCAAACATGCTACATTTAATAGATTAGAAATAGAAAGTTAATAGAATATTTTATATAATAGAGTATGCAATATTCTTTGTTGATAACTATGCATTACACAGCACAAAAATTCTGCCCCATTCATGTATCCCACTAATCAAACTAACTAACTTTCATGCCTTCAAACATATTGCCTTTTAAGTGCCATTTTTTCTTTCTTTAGTAGTAATTTTATATATATATATAATGTAAGAGTTTTCAGTTTCGGACAGCTTGGCAACTTTTTTTTGGTTTTGGGTGTAATCCAGTGCTCTCACATGACTCTGCATAAAATGGCTATATTGTACATTTTGGCTTGTAAACCTAATAGAGAGGATGTGCTGATACTGATGTGCAGTCTGTAGAATGCTGCATTTAATTGTTCAGACATAAATAGATGATGCAGGAGTAATTCATGCAAATATAAACCAGGCTCAGTTACTTCTGGTTCATACTCTCAATTTGCTTAAATTTCTCATTGGTGATATTTTTTCTGAAATCTTTTACATGCATTTTTTTTCTATAATCTTAATTGGCTTCTGACTTTTGCCACATTTTTACCAAAAATAGGTCTTTGGCGATGTTCACATTACCAACCTGAAGTGACTTAATTTACATGTTTTACTGTAATGTGACACAGATTTGATTTTTAGGGCTGTCTGAACAGGTGTATAATAAGATAAAAAGTAGGTCGCTCTGGATAAGGGCCTCTGCCAAATGTAAACGGATAGGTTTTCTTGTGGTGCTTTAGGACCTAGGGTCTAACTTGATACCCAGTTGCAGGCCACACTAGTGACAGTGATATTATCTGTGCATCTTTTATCAATCAACCCTCCAGCTATTTCATTTTGGCATTCCGAGGTAGATGCATGAGGGACTTGGATGAAGGACACCTGGCACTTGGACTAGAGTCTAGTTTATTTTCCTCAGGATTTTTGCATTGCCCTTAGCTCTTTTTATTTTTGCTTGAGTGTCATTCTGGCTTAAATAATTGGAGCATGATATGGTAATATGCCCTCCGCAACACAGTTAAAGCAGTACAGGTGTGACCAACAAACTGTGGTGTGTGTTTCTTATTACTGCTTCTCTGACTATCATGGGATGGTGGAAGGCTCTGTTGTTCCATTGGGGCTTACTTTTTTGTTTTTTAAATGTTCTAGTAGTTCTAGTGTTTATTAGTAGTTGCGGAGGAATTGAAATCTACATACAGGTGCATGCTTTGTGGATTAGACTGAGACAGTCCAAGGGATGTAGTTGGATTTTGCCATTTGCTTTTCTACTTCAGTTTGCAGCAACAATAGCAACTCAGAGGATGAAGGTGGGCTGCATTCTCTTTGCTCTAGCTGAATCCTGGTAATTAAGCTGCAGTTATCCCAGCAGCCCCTATAAAACTGTTTCAGTAATTGGCAATCAGAATCACCAGTAGTTAATGATGAAGATATGCAGAGGGCTTTTACCCTTCATTTGGGAGATGTTTAGAAACTGCATGTCATGCATAATATGGAAGCCAAATAAAGAAAGAAACTCAGGAAATCCTGTGGTTTGAAAAGGGGCCCAAGATGTTTAATACTGTTGGTAGCAGGGACGCAAGAGGCTTTCTATGATTCTCCAAATTCTTCCCCTCTCAGGAACAGCTAAATGTGTGACACAGAACTTACTGTAACACAACTAATAGGCAACTTCCAAGTTAGTACATGGATTTTCCCAAGAGCTTGGCCGGAACTTAGGGGACCACTTGTATAGTGGATTTAAATAGCTGTTCTTCACCACCAAACCTTATCCCTTAGGTGTACTAATCTGCTCAGGTGACAAATGAAACATTGACCTCTCATCAGCAAGCCTTGGGGAACTGGCTGCAAGGTAAGTTGGGGAGATGTCACATTTATTAGCCCTGACAGGTCTGGTGTTGATTCTGTTCTTAGGTGGCAACATCCATGCCATGTCTAAAAGAAGGAAGGGGCCATTGATTCTCTGTGGGCCCATAGCAAAAACAGCATTTGACTGATAGTGCATCTCTGAATTATTGTCAGTTCCTCTGGCAATTTCGCAATTCCCCTTCAGTCAGCTAACTGAGTTATGTTAGAATTTAGCTTGGTATTGTACAGTGTGGTACAAAAGCTGAATACCACAGGTGACACTTGAATCAGAGCTGGTCTGTGTCTTAATAGCTGCACCATACTGAAACTCACCTTCTGCAGTCTTCATAAACTCAGATTTGAAACAGTAAAACTGCACTTTTCTTGATATTCATCCAAATGTCAAGACCAAAAGCCACCTATTCATCTCTCTGATTAATATGGCATTGAATAGCTTGATCTTCCCAGACTCTTTAAATATATTGAATACCGTGGGTACAATCGATACATAAAAGAGAGTGTGATATAATAAATTGACAACTTGTTTCTATGTAGTTAATTACAGTAACCAACTTGTCTTGGCTGGCTTGCCACTTATTGCGTAGCATGTTTTTGAAGTATCCCTTGAAGTATTTTAGCCATTTAAAAAAAAAACTAAAATATATAGGATGCAGGATTGTATATGGTAGAGTGACATAATTTTTTTTGCACAACCTAGGAAATATGATGAATTGAATTTTAGATCATTTTACCCAACTACGCAAACATAACTGAGCACAAAGTAAATAATGGGTCATATAGGCAAAAAATAATAGCACAGATACACATGGTACATATTGTATGGTTGTTTTGTAAATGGTTGTTTTTGTTGTTTTTGTTTCTTATCGCCGTATGCTACGCTTGAGTTTTATTTACCTCGGATATTGTATTGGTCCTGAGAAATAAGTATGGACAAAAGAGATGACAAAATATGCAGCTTGAAGTATTCCCAGAAGTGGTATGTCTCCGTTCCCAGTTCCCGTTCCCATTGCTGATTTTGAATAGCTTCAGATTCATTCCGTAGAGAAACAACAACAGTTAAAAAAAAAAAAAAAGTATGAACACATGTAATTACCTACAGTACCATGTTCTAAAGATCTGTGTAGACATTATGATGATATTATAGACTTTACATTGTACACTGTAGTAACTAAATAAAACACATGGTAATAAAAAAAAAAATGTAAAAAAACATTGTCTAAAACTTATTTTATTTATCTTTATCATTATTAATGTATGTGTAAACAATCTCGAGGTACTGTTCATATACTGTAGGCCAATATAAACTTAAATAGTAAGAAAAGTTTCTTTTGGTTTCCTGCAAGTGCTTCACCCAGCTTGTATTCTGATGAACACTGCACATCCTTTGGCCTTGCCCTTTCAGAGCACCCATATGCTGAAGATAAGTATTAACACATTGAATTCCACAATCCAGTGCTGCAAATCTCTGGAAGGATCATAGAATGGCAGACACAGTAGTAGTAGCAGATACAGATACTGTTGATTTACAGATACTATTGTTCTTAGTGAAGCACATACTGTATATGGTTCAGCTCAGGATACTCTGAATTATAGAAATTTTGACAATTAGACTACTACAATAAATTAAATTAAAGTCCTATTATTTAAATGTTTAGCCTTTTTATTTATTTACTTATTAATTTACTACTGCACTTAATCCAGCCTCAGTGCCTACTGCCAACCCTCTCTTACCACAACTAGTCTTCCTTCCTTTTTACTATTTTGTGGAAAAGTGTCACTTTAAATAGGAACCTTCTTCCAAAGGAAATTGTGTATTGAGTGCAAAAAAGAGCAATAAATGGTTGAATTTCCTAATTTAATATGTCATTGTAGAGTAGACAGACCTAAACCGCTCTTTTCATCATTGTATCACTTGCATTCTGATGTTCAATATGGTTTGCTTTCGTATTTGAACTGTGCCCGAGTACACCTTACTGTGCTAGAGACCAACTTTTCAAATGGACATGGGCACAGCACACTGCTCAGTGCCTGGACATAGTATGGGTATTCACATTACGCAAACAATACTAGACAATGTGGTCAAGTGCACTCAGACCTTTGCCAAAACCCACAGTGTGAAAACACCCTTACCCTTATACATTAACCCAGTTTGCTGTGGTTTTCAATCCAATCCAATCCACTTTCTTTATATAGCACTTTTAACAATGATCAAAGCAGCTTTACAGAATAAAAAAAGTATAATTTCGAAAAGGAAATTTTGAGGAAAAATGTATAAACTATCATTATCAGTCTGTTCCTGAAAAAAAAGGGAAGAAACCTTGATAGGAAGAAACCAGATTCAACTGGAAACCAATCCAGTGAATTTGTGATATCAGGTATCCGGGATTGATTTGAATTTCTACTGTGTGTAAGGAGGCTGGAAGGTCAGTATAACAGAAAAGGTGTTTAGGATAATATGACATTCCATTTTGTTATCGGAGGCTCAGTTACAAAACAGTTTGTGGGAATTTCAGTTCTGAACAATTGAGTGACTGCCATCACAGCCATCAACAGATCAGAGAACAACTGATTGCATCAGTCAAGTCCAAGACCATCTTCATGGTCAAATGGAACTGCTCTCGTCAGCACATGTATCCCAAACAAACTATATGGGGCCATCCTCAGCAGAATGCCTCAATGTGACGAGAACTCATGTCACCAGGATCAGACAGACAGGTATGGAGGGGGTCTGGATTACTAACAACTAAGGATTGCCATGTGTAGCTCAACAGAGATTGAGGAAGAGAACAGTAAGGTATGCTTAAAGTCACATAATATGTAAGGTGAATGAATATTTAGTGTAAAGTGCTCCCCTCTGAGTGCCCAATTAACACCCCTCTGAATTGGCATGGAAAAAATTAGGGAAACATTAACATATACACTACAAGAGTGAGCCTGTGTAAATGAGTTAAATCAAACAAAACAACAAACATTTGTACAGTATGTATGATTAGCACTGTTTATAATTAGTCCCTGAGTTGGTGCGGGATTTTTAATGAAAGCATCCATTTTTTCAGAAATTTGCATCTCACTTCAAATAAGCAGGGGAATTGAAGGTTGGTTCATTTATACAGGTAAATAGTAATCGTGGAAAACCATAAACCTCTTTTTCCAGTATAAATGCAAAGAAGGATGTCAGTTTTTTTTATATAGTAGGCCTTGGCTTTCCCAATCTATACTGTTTGATCATACACCAACACTTTTGCAACATTTTGATTATGCTTAACAGTCCTGCCATATCGGTACTTGGAATTTTAAATTAGTAGACAATTTAGCATTAGATGAGGGTTTCTGTGTTTTAAAAAAGGAGTAGAGTGTTTATATCCCTTCTTTTTACTGCTAAAACAAGAAACAAATAATCTTAACTTTGAGTTCACCATGAGTTGAATGGCCCTTGAGTACCTTTGATGCCTATTATAAATGATATGGATTATGAAAAGAATATACCAAAAAAAAAAATCCATTACCAGTAGAAAATCGTATTACTCAGATAATCCTATATTCAGAGTAACGGGGGCCTGGAGCCTATCCCAGGGCATGTGGCGGGGATACACCCTGGATAAGGTGCCAATCCATCACAGAGCACACACATGCATGCACTCACTCTACAGGCAATTTGGAAAGCCATTTAACCTAACCTATATGTCTTTGGACTGTGGGAGAAAACCAGAGTACCCGGAAGAAACCCACCAAGCACGGGGAAAACATGCAAACTCCACCATTGCACTCCATGCAAACTCCATGCACACAAGTCAAGTTGTAAATTTCTTAGTCAGTAGCGTCATATTCTTTTAAAAGTCAATTTAAAGTCAATTTTATGTCTCTCCAAGTGTCTGTCCCTTTTGAGCTAATCGACAGTACACAGCTACAGTAATAGTTTTATTTACTATTCTTCTTCTTATTAATATTACAGGATTAGTATTGTTTCTACTGTATTTTAACCAAATGCTTTATTGCGTTTTTGCAAAGGCCATAGGCCTGGGATGGTGTATAGCATCTCGATTAGGGAGTTATGACTGTTATTTTGGTGTATACTGCAAAAGATGCCAGCATGGGTTTTATTTAACACTGCTTTTGTTACGCACGTGTGGGCTTCGCTTTGCTCTGCCTTGCCTAACTTGGCTTTGCCTAACTCTTCATTGCATACATGGGTTTTGCCTAATTCTGCTGGGCCTACAGAGGCTTTGTTTAACTTTTCTTTACCTACGTGGGATTTTGTATAAGCCTGCTTCTCATAGCAAAATTTGTTACACAGATATTTATTTTTTCCTGGTCTCATGAACCTGAATGGATCTTTCTCATTACAATTGCCATTTTTATCTGTGATATGTCTCCTTTAGTGTGACTTTACAGACACAAAGAGACAGCACGGATGCAAGCGGGGTTTTAAATAGGAACTTTTGAGAAATCCGACGGGCACATGAGCAACAAAGTTACAGCTCAAAGATACTTTAATGACACTTTAATGATATGAAATTAGATTTCCAATTATCAGTGTCAGTAACAACAGGGAAAACAACATTATAAAACATGAACTGGGCAACAGTTTAAAAAAGTATGAAATTGGTCAAATTTACAGCTGCCATTTTTTCATCTAAATAAAGAACAAAAAAATAATAATGTCAAACTTTAACTTGCTGTGGTGGTGTTTACATTAACTATTTAAATATGTAATATTAAAATGATTTTTATTGATTCCTTTTTGTAGAATTACATTACGTATATTAAAATGAAGTTCATTTACTTTGACATTTAATGCTGTTCATACTGGTGTAGAATGGCCTGGTATTGCTTTTTTAGGGAGTTGGAGTGATGGTTCCCCAAAATGCTAGTTTTTTCCAATTTGGGCTAGAGAGACATATATTCCTAAATTTTGCAAACGTCCCCACAAAACTCACATAAAAAATTCAGTTGGGTCTCCTGAGTGCTTCGGAAATAACCTCCTAGAAAATTCTCCATTTTCAATGATGATTTTTTTTTTTTTTTTTTATACCAGTGCTGGACTACTTTGCTCAAGCCCACATTCTTTGTGTGATCACAAACCTAGACACATTATATTAAAAGTCACTACTACAAAAAATAAAAAATTTTTGATCAAACATAATTGTTTAAAAAATAATGAATATCTTTAAAGCTGGCCAGAAGCTCGATCCATTGAAAATTAATGACTTTTACAGTGTAGGGGCAGTGAGTCAGCAAAAAAAACAACAAAAAAAAACACAAAAATGTTTTTGTCTCCTTTGTCAAACAATCCAAAAATCAATTCTCAAGCAGAACTAGTGGATGAAATGCAGATTACTGATTTCCCTGTGCAAGCCAGTGCAAGGATTTTGTCTGTGTGTGAGACGGCTGTGCAGAGAGGCCCATTGCCATGGCATCTGGACTAAGCTACGTCCACTCCACTTACACACGTTCACTAGACTCATGGGCAGTATGAACAGAAACAGTAATAATTACAGCATATAAATGACAAATCAAAGTAACAACATATCAGCAGTCTCTCTCTCCCTCCCTCTTTCTCTCTCTCTCACTTCCCTCTCCTTACTTCTCATTCACAGCTTCAAGATTCTTAATATTTTAAATAATCAAGAGTTTCTGTCTCACCTAAGCATTTTTTTTAATGAACACCATTCTCAAATTTCTTCTCTGACATTTTGACCTAGCTAGCCATAAGCCCCCCTTTATCACTCGCATTTACAGTAAATACAAATAATGCCCAAACTGTTCTTCTACATTCTGATTGGCTGCTGTGTTATTGTGTCCATGTAGGTCACTATTAAATTGGATCAATCAGCAGCCACAAACATTAATATCCAGTCATGGACAGAAAATTTGACAAAAAAAAACAAAACAATGTGTAGGTACTGGGGCTTCAGCCTAGGTAAACCAGTGCACTAAGGCCGCCTTGAGTATAAATGCAAACAGGGTATAAATGAGGTTTTTTTTTTTTTTACTGTTTTGTAACATTTTTTAACCCCTACTTCATAATTTATCCAGGAATCTTTAGTTTTTAAACAATAGTACTAATTGCATTATAAATGTTCTATCAAATTCTGAAAAAAGTTTAATATTACTTTAAAATGTTAACCTCAACTGAAATATAATGAACAATTATATCACTATTTCAATTACAGTGGTCCAGGAAACTAAATTACAATACTATTTGTAACTAAAATACTAAAATTACTATGTACCCACACACACACACACACACACACAAAACCATATTAGTATTGGCTTACTGACATAAACATTGGGAGGTAAAATATTATTCACCAGCTCCACACAAAACATTCTCATTATAACTGATGAGTAATCCCCTGCCACATCACCCACAGAAGATCCAAACAGTTTGCTGAAGTGTACACATGGCATAAACAAAAGTTTATTTAAGCAGCTTTGCTTGTAATATAGCACTCAGTCTACAGTACCAACTGTTTAAAGCGTTTCAACAGGTTTTTGGTAGTTTTTTCGACTGGGAATCTGCCTGGGACTATTCAACACAGTTTGACTTGGGTTTATGTTCTTATCATACTGGAAGGGAAAATGTTTCTTCTATCTACAGCTGTCTAACAAAATAGAATAGATGCATTTCTTGAAAGTTCTGCCTTGGTTGGGCTTATCAGACTGCACCAAATGTTGCGCCATTTTTGTGTGCCAAAACTGTAAGGTGTGAAAGGGTTTTGTTTGATTATTTGTTTGTTTGATTTGTGAGAATGAGTTTCCATGTAGCCATCATACCCCATAGCCCATAAATGTGAAGAATAAGAGAGATTGTTGTCACATGTCACAATGAGAATCTGTACAGGCTTTGTAAGCTCTTTGCAGATTATGGCTTCATACTGTATCAGGGAGATGAAACCAAGGCTGTGTCAAGAAAATCCTCCAAAGGCAGATGCTCCTTATTTGGGGTTAATTAGAGTCACCTCACAGACGACAGAAGTATGATAATAAGTTTTTGAATATGGGCTTGGATGTAATTGTTAATTTTGAGCACAGTCACATACTTTTGTAGCCAGGATGCAGTTGTTGTTGGCATTGTAATGATAGAAAAAAGATCTGTGATTTTGCTTGGTTTATTATTTTTTTTATTAAAAAACACAGCTGTTTTTTAACAGGGGGGTGCAAACTATGAATATCAATGATATACATGTCCCATGTCAAATCATTTATATTCATCAAATCATTGTATTTGCTGCTAATTCTAGATATTTGCTGCTATTGCTACAGTAGATGTTAAGTGTTTTAACACTTGTTGTTCCTCTTTAAACAAAATTCCACAAGCTGGGATCATTGTCAGTGGGTATAAAATAAATCATAGGACAGCAGACACCAGATTATTAATTTGGAATCAGTTGAAGGGAAAAATAAAAAAAGGCGATTGTTGATAAGTTTTCCGCATTTTGGCAATGTTTCACACTCTCATCTTAAAATGTGGCACACAATACCTCACAATTCCGAAGGAAAAACAGGTGTTTGTTTATATAAAAATTCATTTTAAATATCCAAATTTACATAAGTATTCAGACCCATCACTTAGTACTTGCTTAAAGAACCTCTGTCTGCAACGACAGCCTCAAGCCTGCTTGTGAATGACGCGACAAATTTGGTACACCTTTCTTTGGGAAGTTTCTTCCATTGTTCTTGACAGAAACATTCAAGTTCAACCAACTTTAACAATCAGCATCAGTGCACGGACGCTGGCTAATGCCACTCCAGGACTTTTTCACAAAAGTTGGGACACACGTTTTGTTTCAGTGGTATTTCTTTAATTTGATTATTTTCTATATTGTACATTAATACTTAATATATCCAAATTATGAAAGGACATGTATGGAATTTTGACAAAAAGGTGAAGCTGTCATTTTATAAGATTTAATATGGCATTCTCTCAGCAAATTCATGAGGAAGTCAGCTGGACTTGTTTTCAATTCAAAAATGTGCCTTGCCAAGTGTTAATTTGTGACATTTCTTATCTTGCTATTGTGACCTAAACTGTCAGTTGTCTCATGCAAAGTACAGAGTCAATAGCCCTATTAGTGCTATAACAACAAATTCATAATATGGCAAGATACACTCATTTAAGGAGAGAGAAAAGATAGTCCATCATGACTTTAAGAAAAGAAGGTCTCTCCAAAAAATCTTTAAATGCATCCCTAATCAGTCGCCAAAACCATTAAACTGAATACCATGATGAAACTGGCTCTAATGGGGTCGAATAAGAGCACCATCTGCCGTGGATAAGTTTATTAGAATGACCAGCTTCAGAAACTGCCAATTTACAGCATCTCAGATTAGAGCGGTCGACCTAAGGAATTCCCAGTGAGGAATTCTGACCTGCCAGTCATGAAGCGTTAAGACACGACGTCCCTCTCCTATGTGGTCTGCCATCACAGGATTGTCCAAAGTAGCTACATTTAGTTTGGACAACAGCTTGGCACACTCATAGCATTCTCGTCAGATTCAGGTATGCCTTATCAAGAATTTGGTCCTTTGTCCTTTGGTCTGATGAGCCAAAATGTGAGAATTGTAACCACCATGTCTTTGTTAGATGTAGAGAGGGTGAAGAGACATTTTCTGAATGTGTGGTTCCCACCATAAAACATAGAAAAAGAGGTGTGATGGTGTGCTGGTGCTTTGCTGTTGACACTGTTGGTAATTTTGTCAAAATTGAGGGCAAACCTAACCAGAACAACATTTTGCAGCAAAATACCATGACATCTCGTTTGTACTTACAGCAGAGGGACCTTCATTTGTTTTCCAACAGAACAATGATCTCAAACACACCTCTAGGTTATGTAAGATTTTGTTGTCCAAGAAGGAGAGTGATGAAGTGATGCATCAAATGACCTGGCCTCCACAATCATCACGTCTAAATCTAGTTAAGAAGGTTTGGAATAGGTTGGACCAGACACTGAGGGGAAAAATACTCAACACTTGGGAATTTCTTCAAGATTGCTGTAAAACCATTTCAGCTGACTATCTCATGAGGCTGATTGAGAGTATGCAAAGAGTGTGCAAAGCTGCCATCAAAGCAAAAGGTGGCTCTAAATAATCGAAAATATAAAACATTCTGGGTTATTTAACAGAATCTCTCTCTCTCTCGCTCTCTCTCTCTCTCTCTCTCTCTGTCTCTCTCTAATATTGATTCCGTTGATTTGTTCTGGTGCGCCCTACTCCTATCAGTGGTCCTTTAGCTGCTTTTACAAGAGTAGGAAAGTAGTTCATCTGTGACTAATTCTATTCATTGGACAGAATTAGAAAAGGTACATACCTATATAAGGTGTTACAGTAGATGGTGTATATTAGAGACAAAGAGATGAGGTCAAGCAAATTATCTAAGAGGATGTGTCAAGACAGAGATGTGTGGAAGGATACAAGAAAATTCCTGCAGCATCTAAACTGTGTTCTTGTTTACATAAGGTTTTTATATAAACCCAACATGTGCAACATGCAACAGCCAATAAGTTCCATAAAGTTCACCTTGATAAAGTTTACCTTATTTTCTCTGTGATTGCATGTTATTAGTAACATTAGCAGCATACCAGTACAAATGTGGTCACTTGCATGCCTGCAAAAATAGTGTATTTTTCTGTTGTTTTTGTGTCCAGTGCAACAGTTGCTTCCTCCCAATCAATTGTAATAATGCATAGAATTGTAGATATCAAAGGGCAGTATCATGAATTTAAATGATCTAATGGATACGGACCGGCTTTCTCTCTTTCACACGCTGTGCTACTTCTTGACAACCAAACAGTATTTATATATATA
>QMIH01000092.1:1403210-1440896 GCA_003987875.1 Clarias batrachus
GCAGTGAGCTTTCTTTCTTTATTTGTTCCCCCAGAACTGGAGTACAAAGCTCTGGCATATCACACTGGGAGCTTTCTAACATCCAGTCAGAAATAAAATATCCAATCTATAAACCTGTGCGTAACAAAGCACTTCAGTTTTCATCAAAAGAATGTTTAACAAACTGTAAAATAAGCAGTAGAAAAATAGCAATGAAAATATTATAATTAAAGAGATTGCATGGTTTTAACAAAAAAAAAAATTATCCCAACAGAACCAGCCCTATTTGAGCACAATTCCTAGAGGACTAAAAATTGGTATGGCATTGTGTTTCCAAGGGGTGATTCCTCTACGTTCCAAGGGGTATATATATAAAATCACATTTTACTAAAACATTAAGGCACAACTATTGTATTAACAGAAATAGCACATTTGACTGATAATAGATTTTAAATGTTCTTTACAAATTTACAATGAATCTAAATACTTGGCCACAATAAGAGGATGACATTGTTTTCTACTTAAATACCAACCTAAAATCTATAGTCTGGATCAGCTGCAGCAAAGGGGCATGGCAGAAAGAAGAAAGCATGATGGATGATATATCAATATAAAAATATGTATTTGAGGCTAATAAATATTATATAATATTTTATTATAAACTGGTTTACTATTTTCTCCCAAAGTAAAATTATTGCTTAAACTTATTTGATTCATCATGACAACACATTTATTATTTTTTTATTTCATGCTAAAATCCCTAAATTGAGGACGTATCTGTCACCAGTGGAATTAAGATTGATCTTGTATTTGTTGTATAATGATCTACACATTCACAAGAAAAAAAAATTTGTCTGCTACTGAGTGTCTGATATGTGATCTACACTAAATCGAGTATGCTGATTCCAAATCTGAAGTCAGATTTTGTGTAACACGTCAGGATCTCAAGTTATGTAGACATAACTTGAGACATAACTAAATCTGAAACAAAACCGGTTTATCTGCAAAACTGTTTGACAGTACACTTGCTTATTCATGTCAACACAATGATTTTAGTTTACTGATGAGAAGATCAAGTAATATCAGAGGAAAAACATAATATGGAGCTCACTCAGTAATGTTCAAAAGTGCTTTAGGCACTTGCTTTTGCGCTTGTATGTAGTTGTTGTTGGTCGTTGCAAAAACCAGCAGTAATCTCCCAACATGCTTGGGTAGAAAGCATGTCCATGATATCTTCTTTCAATAATGAAAATATCTTAATGGAATCTCTCTCAATGTTTGTCACTTACATATCCCAAATTTGGCGAAAAAAAATGCATTTTTAGTGAAATCCGGCAGCCAAGCTGTTGCTATGCTGTTAGCATGTTGTCAATGAGCTCAGCATAATTGTCAGCTAAGTTTTGCACTACTAGCACAAACGCATCCCATGCAGCAACTTCAAGTTGGTTCAGTTTTGCTCTGAACACAGCATCAAACAGTAATTTGCGGATTTCAGGTCCAAAGAAATATAGGCATAAGGCCACTTGCATCATTACAGAAACAGATGCCATCTTTCAATGTGTAGTACGCAGCTAACGTTTGGTGACAATCGCGAAAATGTGAAGTAGTGGTGCCATGCTCTAGCAAATTTCACTCCTGAAGTCTAGAAGCTAACAGTTCTGACTTCTCTTTAGACAAGCAAAGGTCCCTCACCAGATCATCTAAACCAGATTGGCTGAGCAAGTGCGGCCTTCCCACTTCAGACTCGGGTTCATACACTTCATCGTCAGAGGCATAATCTTCAGGACTTTCGTCAGAACTGTCAGTTTCTATAGCATCCCTGTCAGGGAGTAATGGCACTGGATTCTGTTCATCGTGCGGCGCTGGTTTAAGAGCGGACTCACAATCAGGATAAACAATTTTTGACTTGTTTTTCTTGGAAAATCCAGCAATTTTGGGCATACAGAAATAACAGTCTGAGTGGTGATTTTTTTTGTTCACGCCACACAAAGGGCATTGCATTCCTTTTGCCGTTCAGCCAATGTGTCAGTCCGGTGTATAACTTAAAATCTAGACGTGCTAGGCTAATTCTGACTTCAGATTTGAAATCAGCGCCCTCAAATTACTATATATCACGTGTTTTATTCCCAGTAGCAAAATTTCTGTTTTTCTGTATTAGTGACAAAGTATTCGTTTGAATATCTTCGGTTATCATGATTAGTTTTTTTGTAATACTTATGATAGAATATATAACCTACATTGTTGTTTATTGAAGTATCTATAAGGTGTGAAATACATTAGTCATACAAAAGGAATTATCGGATAAGGGAAGCCATATTAATCCAGTCTTATATTTTAATGACACAATAGGTAAATGTGCAAAATAGGTTTAGTAGTGTAAGTTACCTTTAGGTAACTTATGTTATGTGGAAAAGAATATTTTAATGGAATGTACTGTGTTTATACACATGACTGCCACATTTACTTGTTTAATTTGAGGTGCAGTAATGTGGTCACTCTTTCTATTCTACAAATATACACAAATGTTTGTAACTAAAAACAACATTTTCAGCATGCTTGCAAGATGTAAAACTAGTAAATTTCATTAAAATACTAAGAACATTTATAAGGTGTAAGCTTATATCACCGTACTCTATATCAGCATGCCGTAACACTGTTGCCGCTTTATTCAGGTTGGGTGTAAAATCTAATCATTTAAAAGGTTGTGAACCTAAAAACATTTTTGTGACATAAAATTCTTTGAATAAAATTTTAAAAAGGTCAAAAAACTTGCTTTATTTTTATGGGATAGATATATCAAGAGATGGCCTGGTAGATTTGTTTAAACAGACACTGAAATAGATTAGTACGGTCATTCACAATGATGCTCTGAATTGGGCTCTCTGTACTGGACATGTGGATAAGCTTGTGTCTGCTATTCCAAATGGGAATTCTGAACTCTATAATTATCTTATGGGACCACATGTGTATAGTCAGGATCTATTAATATTATACATTATGGCTCAAGACTTGGACCATACTTGCAGGATTAGTTTATTTCTAAGCAACTGGCTCTGGGCTGCATTTCTGATGCTCAGTCCACACGTCAGACAAAGCTGCTACACATTCAACAAAAAAAGGCTTAACAACACAAAAAAGGGATTGTGATAAAACTTAGACAAATCGTTTTTCTGAAAAAAAAAAAAAAAGAAAAACACTGGTCAAACATGATTTAGACTCAAGGTTGAATCATTCACATACTGTGCATGTGCACACAAGGGGACAAGGAATTGGCACTACCATAAAACACTGGCGCAGCTATTTTAAAAAAAAAAAATTTGGCCATTTAAAAAAATGTGCCGGCCCTGTGTGCAATTGGTTAATGCTTGATGCTTGGTTGATACCTGTGCTATGATAAGGCACTATCCTCAACTACAACTCAACTAAAGTAAAACTGAAACTGGTAAAGGAAAGGAGGATAATGATACATTCAAAAAAACATTGTAATTGAAGAGGTTTTGTGTACCTGAATAAATACACCTGAACAAGACATAAACTGTGTCTGCCTTCATTTCAGCCTGCAAAGTTTTAAGTTTTAGTAAAACTTGAAACAAAGCAACAAAATGTTATAATTTGAAAAGGTTGATTCTTTTCTATACCCACTGCATAACAGAGAACCTATTACACCGAGCCTATTACAAAGAGCCTCTCCATTACAGAGAGCCTATTGCCTTGCACTTGTAGGCTAGTGACCAACGACATACCGGACTGTGAGAAACACAACATTTCTGATTAGCTAGAACCACAGCCTGACCATTATTTGTAAAATTCCAGAGAGCAGTGAGTCCCTGATTTGAATTGACACAATTAACAGTGAGTCACAGTGGAAATTAACATTACATTGCTATATTAGTTTCAGATCAGGTTATGCTAATGTGTGTATAACCTTGGTGTGTATTAATGATTTACCAAGGGTCTGAAATTAACTTATTACAGTGACTGTTACTATACATAGACTTGAAGTGTCTCTAGTTTCTGTGCAACTATCAGCAGATCTGACCACCTAAGTTCGTGAGTTTTATGAATTTTATTTAATTAAACAAAAGGAGTTATATTTTAATGTATTTGTCTTAACACAGAACCTAATCAGAGCTAAATATTCGATAATGACCTGTAGTGATATATGTTTTAAGTAGCCTTGATTTGTGTGTACAGTGGTCATTTACAGTAAAAATAGTTGTAAATCTAGTTTACGTAAATTTTAACACACTCAAGGTAACTTTAATTGTAAAAAAAATACAATTACCCTCCCAAACACCCCCCCCCCCCCAAGAAATTATGTGCAGTAAAAAAGCTGAGTGGATAGTAACTTTTGAAATACGTGCTTATGAGCAAAAACTAAAGCAAATGTCAAGTCCTGTATACTATGCTATCCATCCATCAATACAACTGGGGACCGTGGAGGCCAATGGTGACTATTGTATTTATTTCGATTTGTACGACCATGGTAGAAACTCTGGTCAACACTCACATGTGCATTCACAAACTACAAACAAACTATTTGGGTACACCAATTAGCTTAATTTGCATGCTTTTGGACTGTGGGAGGAAACCAGAGAACCTGGAGGAAACACAGGTTCAACCCAGCACGCACTCCCCAGAACATGCACACAGCCTCAGGACCTGGAGTTGCAAGGTGACAGTGCTAACCGCTAAGGCACTGTGCTGCCATACTACGCTATGTGTTTGGCTTATTGATTTATAATATGTTCAACATGATAAAAATATTCATAAAGTCTGTCAAAGATTTGTAATGTGGTCAGTTATAACTGACTAATTTATAGAAACTTGCCATTATAGGAAAAGTGTTTACTCAGCCACAACTTAATCATGCAGGTGCACACAGGCTTGCAATTCATAGGATGCTCCAGTCAGGAATGGTGCTAGACTGCCCACACAGAGTGGGCGGAGCATTCTCAAGGGGGCCCTTTGATAGTTATTTTAAAAATCAGATCTGTAAAATAGCTTATATATCTGGCCCTATGCTATGTATAAGAGAATGTCAGTTATTGAGCCAAGCAAGCCTAAAGTAGTAAAGACACAAGTGTGTTCTGAAGAACAAAAGAAAAAAAAAATGATGATGATGATGACGAAAAAAGGATGCCAGGTCAGATATTTGAGCCTTTAGGTAGGTGCCATGTGTTAACATGCAGACAGTGACAGCTTATATTACCACATCTTTCTTATAAAAAAAAATAACATGAAGAGCACTTTAAACATAAAATAGACACAGCAGTCTAGAAAATAATAAGAACTGTTTAAGCATATTATATATGCATGATTTAATACAATATAAGACTTATTTAAATATAAAATAGACACCACAGGCAGTGTCACAGTCAGGGGCTGATGCAGTAAACATGGAATTAAACAGATTAAAAATTCTGACTGTCATTTTCACAAGATTTAAGTTAATAGAAAGTTGATTATGTTTCACTCACTAATGTTATATTGATTAATGCTTTTATGCATTTCATTACCTTTATTGTATTGAGATTCATAATACATTGTAATTTATCTGTATAGCTTTGCTCTACTTGATTCTAATAAATAAATAAATAAATAATGATGAGGAAGTGCTACACCTGTGACCTTGTAGTTAAAAATATTGTAAAACTGAAATGCAATTTAATGCTTTTCCATTATCTTTACTGTATTGAGAGGATGAGCAAAACAAGAAGTAAGATGTAAGAGGAGCACAGCACATTATTAAACTTTTCCTACTCTCTCCTTGCATTTTAACACACCTAATTTATAATTTCTCCTACCACTTTGCTGACTAATAGTTAGCTAGATTAGAAAAAAAAATACACAGGCAGAAACAGAAAACGATTAATTATACAGTGTAGTGATCACCCATTAATCCCATGAAGCATGGTGCCAGGCTAAGTAGTGTTTATAATGTATTGTTTTGTTTCCAAAATGCAAAGTTACGCTTTCATTTTTAAAATTTTTTTTTTTTACTTACTGTATGGCGTGTTTATTCAGAACATGGCTGGTTATGTTGATAGAGGTCATGTTTGTGCTGGTTGCACGCTTACAATACAATCTGGTGATACAACTGCAAGCCAGAGAGTGTGCTAGTCAGTGACAAAGGCTCTCAACATTAGTGTTGTGGCGCAACAAGGGCCCTGTTTTATTCGGGGCCTTGTGGAGGCTGCCCCCCTGTTTCCACTGTCACTCCACTAATGGCAACTAGAGAAGCTTTACTGTGCCTTGGAATAAACTCTATAAACTGTATTCAGATTTTTCACTGAGAGCTCTGTCTCAAAATATCAGCATATTTACTGCAAAAAAAAAAAGTTTACCCCTGGCATTTGTTTTCCCTCATAATATTCACAGGTGATGTATTCCTTTCTAAATGGATAGAGAATTGTGTAATTTAACTGTTAAAACAGGTTCACATGTGCTTGACAGCTACTGAAGTGCTTGTATTTGAATAGCATAAAAATTCTCAGTCCTAATTACACAGGTCTTCAAACAAAAGGGAATAATATGCATTCAGTCTAATGTGCACAATATGTCCAAGTAGTACTTTTGTGCAGGTCTTCTGTCCTGTTGTATTAGCGTTTTTCATAAATAAATACTGAGATTGCTTATAATCTTTTACTCGCCTTGAAAATATAAAATGCCTCATGTTGTTAAGAATTGGATTTAATTAGATCTAAAAACAGTCAAGGACACAACTCAAATGGCATAAAGTATTTTATAGAAAAAAACAAAACGAAACAAAGAACCCGGATACAGTAAGTGTTTAAAAATCAGTTGTGCTAGAAAGATTCTCTTTTAGGTGTCTTTTGAATGAACTTTACCAGACACTGTAACTTTTGCAAAGGTCATTTTGTTTCATTGTATGCTGTCTTTCAATGAAGAGAATTGATAGATGGGGAAACAATGGGACTGAAAGGGGGGAAAAAACATAGAATTGACAGAATCATGATGTTCCACTTAACACGTAACTAGGACAGATAAAGTTAGGGGGCGACAAACATATGCCCCCCTCAATTTCAGTGCCATAAACAGTCTTACTTTCACAATGTGCTAACAATAATAAAATTTTCATTAACAAGCTAAAACGTTTATGCTGTAACCATGGCTGTTTCCAAAAAAGCAGGTTCTGTTTCACAGTAATGGAGGTGAATACCCATACAAGCACATTGTTTTTTTTTTAATTTCTAAACAATTTTCAGACTATAGACCCCAGATACTATAGAGTTTCTATTTTCCAACATAAAACATTTTAATTATAATGTGCCCAGACTTCATATACTGATAAACTGAATATAAAATAGAGGTCTCTGATAGATGGCTATCCTGCTGTCTTTATTGTTTCAATAATGCCAATACAGACTTGACTAAAGAAATATTTCAGGCACATTACCAGACACCTAATATCGAGTGAGCATTAGCACTGATAGCCGTTTCGGGTTCAGTCTAGCAAAGAACAATGATGACAAAATTATATATTATCTGATGCTGTACAAATATGAGTAGCAGGTGACAAGGTTTTTTTTAATCTATGAATAACATGAGGAACAGCATTAAATCGCATTTTACAATATTTATATTTAACTGCAAGGAGACAGGTGTAGCACTTCCTCATCATTATTTATTTATTTATTTATTTTTAGAATCAAGTAGAGCAAAAAATGTATACAGATAAATTACAATGTCTTATGAAGGATAACTAATCTTAGCGTTACGTAGTTACGTAGTTAATCTTAGAGAGCTCCTATACGATGAAGCTCAAAATTAAAGTGAGAGAAAGATGGGCTTAGAGGAAAAGGACAATTTCTGTCCAGAGACATAGAGTGCAGTGGCTGTGATCTCTGAGCCTCTGTGCAATGTGCTAATATAAAACAGTGATACACACTGAATTTCATTAAAGTAGAAACTGGAAATGGTCTCTCTAATGACAGTTCATTGTGTATTTCTGTGCATACGTTCTTAGTTTTGATATAATGTATGATATATGGCTATACATTTAGACTTAAATACAATATAATGGCATCCATGCTCAAGTTAACGAGGTACACTACTGAACATCTATAAATTAAATTACTGATAATTTGTAGCAAGTGGATTTTCAGCTCTGTAAATAGCCCCAGCTATTTGAATCATACTAAAGAATAAGCATTCTGCATATGATATTTTTGCTGTTTTTTGCTGTTGTGGTTTTCACAGTTCACTTTCCATGATATATTTAGTATTCATTATCATGTTGAAATGGCACTAAACCAGAAGATTTGCTAATTAGCACCTTGTGCTTCATTTAGTGAGTAGGCTGTGATGCACTGAGAAGGTGCACTATTTTTAAAAATATAGACAATTAGATCGTTTTAAAATACAGTAGATTGTAGTGGTGTATGGAATTACATATGGTAATAAATATTTTAAATGTACGTAGGCTTGACCATGAAGCAATTTTTATTTTAAACGGGTTCCACGAAAGATAAACACAAATGACTGCATTTTAGGCCTTTTTGCTACCAAGATACACAATATTTTTATAACAGGCTAGTTAATTCTACCTCCACATCCAAGTTCTTTGCATTTACAATTCCATCATATTTCAAGCCTTAGGCCTACGCTGTACAGTACAGTATATGATTTGATTTCCTTCAATACAATCCTTCAGCTGAAAACCTTGTCACAATTTGTCTTGTTGTGACATAAGCCTGCTCAAGTAACTAACATTTCAGAGGCTTTTTGAACAAAGAAACCAGCATTTATTATTTATTTATTTATTATTTATTTATTGGGGGGGTGGGGGGCTACTACCTCCTACAGTATGTTACTATAAGATTTTCCTTGTCAGTGTGTCAATAGATGAATGTATTTTTGTTACACATCTTTATTGATGTGAGATGTGAAATCTCCAGAACAAATTACACCAAAAAGAAGAATAGATATGCAGTTACAACAAAACTAATGCAAATTACTAGTGTAAATGCTGCATGCCAACTACAAATGACATTTTTGCAGTTTGCCACCAGAGAGCACTATCCCCAGAGCACTAGAGCCCCCCTAGAGAAGTGTCTAATTACCTTGCATTAGTTTCACCTTGCTATCTTGCCTTGTGTTCGGTGTAACACATGACTGTGAGGTTTAATGATTGTGGGTCATCATTATGTGTGTTTTTGCCTACTACCACTTGTATGGCCCTGTATCATTTCTTGCTCCTTTTTTTTTTCTTTTTTGAATACACAGTGTATTGATCTCTGATACTGAATGTGTTAAGTGACTGGAGGTGTTGCATAATAAACCTGTAAAATCAAATAGTTTGTTGTAAATCCTGAGGTGTCTACTGTAGGCCCTGAGTTACTGATCATAAGATTGGCGGTTCGATTGGGCCCTTGAACAAAGCCCTTAACCCTATCGGCACCAGGGGCGCTGTATCATGGCCGACCCTGCGCTCTGACCCCAGTTACACAGGGACATGCGCAGAAGGAATTTCACTGTGCTGTAATGTACAGTATATGTGACAAATAAAGGCTTTACTTTACAGAGAAAATAGTACAGCTTAAACAAATGAGGTATTTTGAGATTTGAACAGCATAAATTTATTTAAAAAAAAAAAAAAAGAATTTACACCTGAAGTCTGAATTGTTGCACGTAATGAATAAATAGCCACATTATGATCTAAACATTTCAATAGTGTGATGTATAATTAAGTTACCCATTAGTTAAAAAAATAAATAAAGGGAAGAAAAAGAAAGAAGGAATAACTACTGTAGATAACAACATCTTTAACAAGACCACATTCTCAGATGCTCTACTGGGAATTATTGTCCACTACCACTAAGTGGTCTCACTTTTCATCATGAAAGTATAGTTACCAATTAATGTGCTTTCGTATTTGACATTCAGACATGCTTTAACCACTATTTCAACTTTTGGAAAGCAAAGACAATTATCGGTGCAAAGAGGAGTAAAAAGTTTGACCTCTCTCCAATTTTGAAGTGTCAAGACAAAAGAGATTATTTAATATTACTGAGAAATGCCTCAAATTATGACTTGGAGCAAATGTTTCAACTATATAAAAGATGGATTTAAAACAATGAAACTATGAGCTCGAATACAATTGATTCATAGGTGCAGCAGTTTACGCTCCAAGTCATTTTCTGTTTATATACGTCAGCTTAGCCGCTTTGTTTTGATCTTAGCAGTCAGTAATCTGCACCTGCTGCTTTATCTGCTAATTGGCAAACAACCAGTTTTCTGTTCCAGCTTATGCAGTGTCTTTTTATCCTGAATGTGAGCAGTTTTATATGTGAGCAGTTTTATATATATATATACAACTTGGAGCTAAATAATATTTAAAATTTTTTTTACAGTTTATATCCAGATTAAGCTTTTCTTCTGTAAAGCTGTTTGGTGAAAATGTCAAAAGTGCTAAAAGTGGAATACAAATAGAATAGAATAGAATAGAATAGAATAGAATAGAATAGAATAGAATAGAATAAAATTTTTGCCTGGTGTTTTCTCAACATATATTTGAAGTTGAATTATTATTCTTTGAGTCTGTGCTCTGTTTACCCAGATGTACTCACAGAACTAAAGATCTGATGTGGGAGAACAATATCACCTGACTCGTTTTTCCCCCTTTAGAATCACCTTATCCTGACCACCATTCAGTTGTGAAAATTAACTTCCCAGCCAGATAGAGAACACAGAACCAGGGGATTTGACTCCATGCTTAATTAAATGAATGTGTGTGTGTGTGTGTGTGTGTGTGTGTGTGTGTGTGTGTGTGTGCGTGTGTGTGAGTGTGTGTGTTTGTGTGTTTTTTAAAAATATATACATGAAAAAAATTTTTTAAATAATTTCTCTTACACTTTTGTAAATATCTACTTTGTACCAGTAGAATGTTCTAAACCTCTATTATAGTTCAGTTTAATTGCATATGGACTTATTTTCCAGCAGGTACGCAGCCTTAAGTTATATATTAAAACTACCTTATAGTAGATACAAAATCTTTCTACAATTTCCTGTTACTAACTATTCCTATTTATTTCCCTTAAAAAGCGCATATATAACCTGTCAATCACAGCTACCCGAACGAACAGGTGCATCTTTATACTTCTGTGCAGAAGTGGGCAGATCGAGCTTTTCTTTGAGAATGTTACGCTGTCCTGTGGCAGGCATTGCAGCCATTCAAAAGCTTTGTTTGACTCACTTCACATTTCTCAGAGGAATCATGTGTTAGTCCTTTCATTTAATCATATTTGGGAGAAAATAGATGAATGAAAATTGCATTTTATGTTTCCTTTTTCCTTTTACAGTTCTGTTTCCTTTTTATTTTATGAGGAATGGTATGATTTCTTTAAGAGGGAAGTACATTTTGGTGTATAAAGTAATCACATTTAAAAACATTGTTGATTATGAAAAATAGAAATGTAACCAAACATTCTATAAATGACAAATAGACTATTAATAATAAGTGATAAATAAATAATAATGGATGTTAAAAAAAGGTAGCATTACTTAAATGTACAGTACTTAAGTACTGTACATCATCAAATAAAATTATTTTCGCCATTTTGTTGCTCAGCAGATTCAAATTAAAATGTATTTGTTAAAAAGGTTGTGGGACAAATTTTTCTTAATATAAATGTTACAATGAGAAAGGCAGATACTAAATGCATCCCTGTGTCTTGCTTATGAGTGTAGTTTTTCCTGTTTATGTCAGATTGTGTTCCTAATTCACTGGTTTTGAGCAACATGATCACTTTAAGCTGTATTCGTTATGACATATATCAAGTACCTTAACTGAAACTAATATTCCACACTATGCTAGGTATAAATGAACTATTTTTGGTTTGCAATCAAAATGGTTTACTATCAAACCTACAGTCACACAGTTGCTGGCTGCTTGTTCAGAACAATTACTGTACAGCTAATAATATTCTCCTTCTCTCTCTCTCTCTCTCTCTCTCTCTCTCTCTCTCTCTCAGATTCAGTTTTTCCCATGTGTATGCCACCTACAGAGAGAGTTTGTAATGCATCTTGAAAAAAAAAGCATCCAACAAGGAAACACTAATTGCATTGTCAGTAATAGCTTGGTTTTTTGTTCCCTTGGAGAGGATTGCTTGTCCTCAAAGTGGCGGTAAACAAAGACGAAAAAGACAAAAAACAAAACCACAGTGACTTAACACTAGCATTTTCACATAGCTTGATTTCCACCCACTTGCTTGCTTTTTTTCACTCATTTTACCAACATTTTTCCAATATTTGGTTCACACTTGATTAATAGGCAGATCCATGACTTGCTTGAATGCATCAGTGTGGGCATGTATGTATAAATAGCTCAGAACTCTTTCACAGAAAATAATTAGGTTGATTAAACTTAACAGGCAATTTCACAGTGTAATCACCTTGATCTCAAAGGTACACTTTAATGAACTTCAAAACTCTGTCATTCTAGCTCAAAAGCGTTATACACAGACAAGTTAATTACAGGTTAGTTGATTATCATCTGATTATCATTTGCCTGTAAAAAAAGAAGAAGAAGAATCAGTTCATTAGCCCCAATGTAGTTATTATTAGCTTATGTTTGGCTGAGCTAATAACTGCGGAGAAATTCTGTAGTCCAAAGATTTACATTTGAAACTCTCTGGAGATGAATGGGCTTGTTGTGTGTTTGAAAAAAATGTACAGTACATTGTTGCAATTATTTACCCATCAGCACTAGTGTCACACAGGAGTCAAAAACAGCTAGAGGCATTGTGATGACCAGCTGAGAAACTGCTTTCCTATTTCACAGCCTATTTTCAGTGGATTGCTTAGAGTGGAAAAGATTTCCATACTTTTTATGTGGAAGTGTAAAAATCCAGCGGCTTAAAAGACTTCTGCATCATTTTTAAGCATACATAACATAGTCAATAATTCATGGTTCAGATAAACACTCTATAGTCTCTAAATTCACACTTACCTTTAAATTGCATCACTGTAATTGGAAGCAATTTGTATACTGCTTTGTTTGACGAACCAAAGTGGTACCTCTTCACTGCAGTCTGAATACAAATACATTTTTATGCTGTTAATATAAAAACAGAGAGAGAGAGAGAGAGAGAATTTGAAATCTGTTACTTTTACGTACATAGTCAAAAGTAAAATAATTATGTCACTGATGAAACTGACTACATGTGCAAAGGTGTGTTTTTTGTACTTTTTTGTTTAAAGCTAATACAAAAATATGTTGCATAAAACGGAGATGTAATAATGCTATCATTTTGCAGCAGCTAGTTTTTAAACAACCCATGCCTATGAAAAAAAGTTAATGAAAAATAAAAAATAAGGTCTATTAACACTTATCATGGCTAAATTGCAATGTGCTTATCACAAGATGAGAGTTGATCTTGAAATTTGATTAGTGTCTTAACTGATTAAGGGTTTTGTGATAAGGAATTAATGCATACATACAAATCAGTTATAATGGGGAAGGTATCAGTGCATTCAAGCCATATATCAAGAGAAATGGAAAATGATGATTCCCATTTTAATTTCCAGCCTCACTCAGTCTGTGCAGTGCAGTGCACAGAGTCTCTTGAAACATTTAATATTAAATATAAAATATCTTAATAAGAGAAGTTTATGGATTCTAGTACGAAGGATATTACTAAAATGTCTGTTTTATTTTATATAGGACATTAGTTGTAATCACTCAGTCTGTTTTTATTTGAACTAAATTTTAAGTACAACAAGCATGATTTGTAGAATGTGGAAACATTGAGTTTATCCACTTCCCTCAAAGCTTTTAGGTTTAAAAGTAGTTCTTTTCTTTTACCCTTTTAAACTCTACTCTGCCTAAAGGTATAAGTAACCTAATTAAATTGTTAAGTGAGATTGAGCAAATCCATTTATAATCTTGATTTAGTCTCTATCTTGTACTTGTCAAGTAAACACTTATCAGTGAAAGCTACCCCTTGGCCTCCAAACCAAAACCAATATTTCTATAATTTGCAATACTTGTTAAGCCTTCTTATGCTCAATTGAAACATCATGGTATATTCAGATTCTCATTGTGCTGTATATTAATGCTGGCTATTATTTTTTCACACGTACAACCTACAGGCTACTAAAATGCATATATCAGGCTCTGTAAATCTTCACATCCTTTGTGTTTCTATGGGGAATTTTCCATAGCAACATAAGCCTCAGTGATTTAACTCTCCAAAAGATTGACTTTATTATTGTTTTTGTGCTCTATCGCTCTAGAAGGTGCTTGAAGTGGAGCCTATTTGTTGCTTTCTCATGTCATATATACGTACGTGGCAACAGACCATAGAAAATACGTTGTGTCTGCTGCACTTCATGTCTCATTGTATGTGGATTTAAAAAGAATAGGATCAGGGCAAACTACAAAAGGCAAAACTCTTCAGAAACAACCACTCTGTAACACAGGTCGCTCCTTTTATCCACAACTTTTTCTGTTTATATGATAACTATTTTATTACTGGAAACGATTTATTCGGAGCATTATGGTCTACTATTAAAGCAGATAAAATAGCATTTTGCTAACAACAATTGAATATCCCTCACATTTCTGGATCTTCAATTGTGGGAAATTGTCATTCTGCCCAACTGTCAAAGTGATTCTCAAAAATAACTCATTAGCAAATACACTAAGCTTTAGAGATAGAAACAGCTATAGGTCAATGTAATGTACAGTAAATACTGATTATCATAATAACCATGTTAATAGTTGCCTAAGGCAGAAGGGAATTTTGGGTCACAGCTGGCAACAAAAGCAAACTTGGTAGAACATTCCTGACCTTTTAAAAATAGTTTTAATGAAAAACTCCAGATCAGTTGTGACCTTGATCAGAATCTTGCTGCTACTTAAGAGATAAAATAATAAGATTTAAAATTGATTCCGATTAATGCTCTGTGTTTATATGATATGTTGATCATCTATCTATGTGTGGCTGGACAATAAATACTTGGTGGACTAAAGTTAAATGCTGCTCTGCTATATTAATCTGTGTAGCTGTGATGGGTCTTTGTGGTTTCCTTTTCAGATTAATAATATGCCTCACTCTAGATCTTAGTTAGCTCTAGATCATAAAACCTGGAGAAGGCAGGTCACAGGTAGATGACACCTGTCATACGAGGTACAACTCCCAGCCATCCCCCCCACTCCCGTAAACCACACTCGTCACACTGTCTCCATAGACCTGTTACCTAGGCAACAGACAGGTTATTTTTTCCTTCACCTCTTGATGTTTGCTCATTTATTCCATCCCATTGGTTTGGTATTCCAGACCCTCATTGCTCAAATGACAGCCTGTGTTCAGCCCACTCCCATTACCTAAATCAGGAAAATGTCAAGACGCAGTCCAAAGCAGTGCTCTGTGCACTGTTCTAGTTTTTCTTTCAGATGTGAACCTTGACCGTGTAAATCTGAAATAGTGGATTTTTGGTTTTACAACCAGGACTTGCCATGTAAATACCACCAACAGTACTACTACTCACTACTAGTACTCACTTTTGTTGTCAGGGGTTCTGCTATTATTGGCTGTATTTTTAGTTATTTTGAGGGGACACTAAATTTACACTGCTATACAAACTTTACACTGACTACTTTTCATTGTGTCAAAGAGTCATTTATGCAGTGACATACTGTATATATATATATATATATATATATATATATTGTTTGTGTATATTGGCTTATATGCATTTAAGCGCATACTGTATGTGTTTATTGTGTTGTGTTGTGTGTTTCTTTGTAAATAGCCTAAAGTTCTTCCTAACCAGAGGAGACATTTCCATGCAATAGTTTTTACGTCAATAATATTTTTTTAAGCAATTACCTACCAATAGAACATTTCACACCAACGATGGAACTTCACTGTGAGAAAAGTTGTACAGTATTCGTTTTTCACACCGGGATTTTACCAACATTTTGCTGGCAACAGGAATGCCTCTGACCAATCACAATGCAGCCTGTTGGAACATCACTCAAAAACATGGAAGACTGCAATCGGGCTAATCTTATATACAGTGCCCTCCATAATTATTGGCACCCCTGGTTAAGATGTGTTAAAAGCCTTGAAATAAATTCAGTTTTTATTGCAGAAGCATATTGTCACACTGAAAATTGTAGAAAAATATAACGTGAATATAAACGTGAAAATTTTAAGGGGAAATAAAAATCCCTGACTAACAAATAATTATTTTTCATAAAATAACCTGTTCCACCGTTATTGGCACCCCTAACAATTCCTAGAAAATAAATGTAATTGAAGTATTTCTGTCATTTCTACAGTAGTTTACAAAGTTGATCAGAGTATCGAGGAACATTTAATTAGTAATTTATCACTTCCTGCTTCCCTGGGGTATAAATATGACGTGACACACGATAAGCCATTTCTCTTATCCACTCTTCAGAATGGGAAAGACAAAGGAACACACCATTCATATAAGGCAGATGTGTGTCGAACTTCACAAGTCAGTCAATGGGTACAAGAAAATAGCCACCCGCCTGCACCTGCCCATATCTACTGTGAGAGGAATCATTAAGAAGTTTTTAAAAACTGGAACAGTAGTAAACAAGCCTGGACGAGGACGCAAGTTTATTTTGCCTCCATGCACAGTGAGGAGAATGTTAAGAGAAATAAAAAATTATCCAAAGCTCACTGTTAACGAACTGCAACAAATGATAGCATCTTGGGGTCACAAAGTCTCCAAAACAACCATCAGACGCGATCTACATGCCAAGAAGCTCTTTGGGAGGAAGGCAAAAACCTTTTCTCAGTCACAATCATAAACGCAAAAGTTTGGAGTTTGCTAAGCGGTACTGGGGCTTCAACTGGGACTGTGTTCTTTGGTCAGATGAGACCAAGATAGAGCTTTTTGGCAATTAACACTCTAAGTGGGTATGGTGGAACAGTATGCAGAAAAGTACCTCATGCCCACTGTGAAGTATGGGGGAGGATCGGTGATGCTGTGGGACCGTTTCTCTTCCAGAGGCCCTGGGAACCGTGTTACGGTGCATGGCATCATGAATGCTTTGAAATACCAGGACATTTTAAAGCAAAATCTGGTGGCCGGAAAGCTGAAGATGGGTCACCACTGGGTCTTTCAGCAAGCTAATGACCCAAAACATGTGGCCAAATCTACACAGAAATGGTTCACCACACACAGAATCAAGCTCCTCYCATGGCCATCTCAGTCCCCAGTCCTCAACCCCATTGAAAACCTGTGGAGTGAGCTGAAGAGGAGAGTGCAGAGGAAAGGAGTCAGGTCACTGGATGATTTAGAGGCATTGTGCGAAGAGGAATGGTCGAAGATCCCTCTTTCTGTGTTCTCTAATCTTGTGAAACATTATAGGAGAAGATTAGGTGCTGTACAAAGTATTGAACATCAGGGGTGGTAATAATTGTGGCACCCATGATTTGATGTAAAAGAATTATTTCTTAATGTGGGATTTTTTTTCCTACTGAATAAATGCACTTGAATTAAAGGTTGTAATTTTCTCTTTTTTCCATTGTGGTCCTATGTTATTTAGAACAAAACTGAATTTTTTAGAAGCTAAAGAACGCATTTTAACCAGGGGTGCCAATAATTATGGAGGTCACTGTATAAACTGTATATACACCAATATGTACCAAAGAGTGAATTTAGAACAGTTTAATTACATATTTACATTTCATACATGGGGGACTCGAAACCAATCTTAGAAAACATTCTGTCTGTCTGTCTGTCTGTCTGTCTGTCACAGCATCACGCAAAACTCGCTGGACAGAATTCAATGAAACTTTTGCAGTACTTACTGTAGATATCTTCCTGAAGTTTAACCTGCATTGTAAGGGAAATCAAAATGTTGGAAATAAACAGTCTTTATGAGATCTACTTTTTCGATTTCTCATCTGTGATTCTCTCTCTCTCTCTCTCTCTCTCTCTCTCTGGCTTCATTTTGTTAGGGAGCATAAAAATTGGACTTGAAAGAAAAAGGTCAGGTGGTCTGATGAGTCCATATTGACCCTATTCTGATGAGTGCATCAGGGTAGGATGGAAAGCACAAGAAGTGATGCACCCATCATGCCCGCTTGTAAAAGCCTCTGGAGTTATGATTTGCGGTTGTTTCAGGTGGTTAGGTCTAGGCTCAGCAATGTTATGTGGCAATAAAATTAAATCAGCTGAATGTACTCAATGACAAGAATACAACATCAGTGGAATATTTCTTCCCTGATGGCACAGGTATTATTTTCTAGTGTAAGTACAGTATCTATTCATGTGTCTTTTTCTGTGTTCTTATTTTGAAATGCTTCATCAAAGTAGCAATACTAATTTTGTTTTATACAAATAAAACAAGGACAATAACGGCATTTTTCTTCTTCTTTATCCTATAAGCACTTAAAATATGTTTTTTACTTTCAAATTCAAACTCAGTGTAGGTCCTAACAACACAGATGAGGAACTTCAAATAATAATAATAATAATAAATAAATAAATAAATAAATAAATAAATACATTAACCATAACATGAATTAATGAATCAAAATATATGTAATGTAAACCCTTGCCTACATTATCGGAATATAGAATGCTTATATATTTACCCATACTGTAATCAATTTATATCTGATTTATGTATGGTTTAATTATTTTGGATTCCCCACTAATTAATTAACAACAACAACAACAACAGTCCAAATCTAAAATCTATAAATATTTTTGTACTATAAATTTTGGGTTTGCAGGTTGAGTTTTACTCAGTAGCCAAAACCAAAAAAAACTAAAATTTGGCACAAGCAAAAAATATATTCTGTGGTCACACTCATATTATCTATTAGTGGCTTATTAAACTTTTGTTAATATGTATCGGTTAGGCACTAGACCTTATATGTATTACATATGTGTATTTGAAATGATAAAATGTAGGAAAAAAATACCCCTCTTCACAAGATTTCAAGATATTAACAAGATTCACTTCACAAGATATTTCAGGGTAAAAATAATAATAAAAATTAAAGAGACAAAGAAAAATGTATCTGCTTGAGTACCAATTAAAGGTACCTTACACTGTGCGTTGCAAAAAAATAAATAAAGTCACCAGACATTCTGCCAAACAAAAACAAAATAAAAATATAATAGTAATAAAGTGCAAAAACTATAAATTTATAAAAGTAGTATGGTAGAGAAAGACTATTATTTGGCATTTTCTTTTCTAAACTATCATGGCTAAACACCTTCACATATTAAAAACTATAAATGTTTGATTTTGGAAAACAAACAAAAAAAAACTATATAAGAATATCATATAAACAAATTATCTCAAATGCGTTTGTGTTTAGAGCAAATGTTTCAATATACAATATACAGTAATGATAAAAACCTGAAGTCCAAGACAATATTTAATGATTCTGGTTTTGTATTTTTACTGTACTGTATGTAAACCAACTGTAAAGATAACAGAACTACTGTATAACAATGAACTAACCAAGCTCACAATAGGAACAATGACCAAAATACAACAGGTGAAAGACAAAGACCAAGCTCAAACACAGGCTATAAATAGACAATACAAGGTGCAGTCCAATAAATTTGAGTACAATAAATGTCATAAGAACATCATGGGTTAAACCATGACACGACCCCACCTTACAGTACGTCATGGCCCCTAAAACACCTAATGGGCATGTCATGGCATAATACACATGGTGCTCCTGAGCTGCCAGCAATCCAGACCCCCCTCTGCCCTCAGAACCTGTCTGACTCATCTTGGTACACATCTAGTTAGAGATCTCGTTGCATTGAGTTCCCTCTGGTTTACTGCAGAGGACGACCCTGTCTGGTCTGTTTGGGATGCCTGTGGTGCCTGGGGACGGTTCCACATGACTATGAAGATATTCCTGGACTCGGTTGATGCAGACAGCTTTTCCCTGATGACTTGATACGGCAGTCGCTCAATAGTTTAGCACTGGATTTCCCCAAAACAGTTTTGTACCGGAGCATCCAATAACGACAGTGGACACAGTATGACTGCAGATCAATCCTTGCTATCCGTTATCACCCACATGAGGATAGATTCCCTGTACAGTTTGGTTCCTATCATGGTTTCTTCCTTTTGTCATCTCATGGAGTTTCTCCTTTCCTCCATCACCCTTGGCTTGCTCATCAGAGACAAGCTGATAATTATGATTTATACATATTTTTCATATTTTCATAGTTTTTGATTTGGTAAACTGGCTTTGTGACATTGACCATTGTTCAAATCACTACTGTATATAAATAACACTAATAACTGAATTCCCATTTAAATATAATAATCTAATGAAAACTCATTGTCTGTATTTATTTGCATAGTGTGAATGGTGGTAAAGAGAGTTGCTAGTCGTAAACATCCACTTCGTGCATATTCGTTGGACAATGTATAGTTTAAATAAATCTTAGAGCTATGAGCAAAGCCTATCCATTCAGGTGAAATATTATGGCTATGACATTGCCAGCCTGACTGTCTTGACAGTGAGTAAGACTAATGAGTTGCCCTATATTGTGAAATGAACCTTTAAACTGTCCAGCAATATATTATTATTGCCTGCACATTTATGCTGTAATGAGATTTCCCATTCTCATAATATTCTTCATTTATTGGATGACCATAGAATGTAGGGTCCTGGAAGCCAATGACACCTGGGAATCCTTACAGAAATTGGCTTAATGCACTACCCCTCCGCTCCTGCCCCCCAAAAGGATGTTTGACGGTTGTGTATGGGCTTCTGGGCTACAAGGCTTTACCTGGAATTGACTTGACTGAAATGCATCCTCCTTTTTTGCATGTTAAAATCCCTTATTGTTCCAGAATCGCTTATTGTTTCATTATCATTAAAATGTTCCAGAATTACGAGAGTACAGAATTAAGTAACATGCAATATGGGAATAATAGGTTTTATTTATTATTTCAGGTGGAAGCCCAAGTGCATGTCTGCCTTTATTTCTCTGCAGCAGAACTCTCTGCCTAACTTATTAATACAAATTAATACAATTTTATAAAGTTGAGTATCTTACACCTTGTTTACTTTAAGTTGTACTTCTTTCATCATCAGAAGTACATCATTTACTCCCTGTTCAGTAATCAGAGAGTGAATCACAGATGAGAAATGGCCAAATCGAAATCGTAGATCGGATAAAGATCACGTTTTGTCTTAAAACGACTCCAGCATGTAAAAATTCATTTATACTGTACCACTTTAGTGCTGTTATTTCTGCTGTTAAAATATTACATACAGTACAGTACCTGCGGGCAGACAGAGATACAGACAGAATTTTTTTTAGTCTGGTTTCGGGTCCTCCAATATATGAAACGTAAAGACATTGTTAAACATATGAGACAATCAGGTTTTAAACTTCCCGCAGAAAGAATAAACATACATTGATCCATCTGTTCATCTTTGAAGGTTCATATTTCATAGTCAGGATTTTGATAACTTGTAAGTGCATTACCGCCATTTCTGTGTCTCATGCATACTCTGTCTATATACGCCCACCTCAAGGGGAAAAAATATGTTAATTTAGTTTAAAAAAAGATGCTGTGACACGATCTGGCACATAACTGCTCAGAAGTTCACTTCTACTCAACATTTTAAATTCATCTATGGTGCAGGTTTAACTTGAGGCAAATACCAAAGTACTGCCAAAGTTTCATTAAATTCTGTCAAAGACAGTTTTGCGTGATGCGGTAAGAAAATCTGGCTGGACAGACACACACATATACAGACAGAGAATTTTCGGAGACTGGTTTCAGGTTCTTCAATGTATGAAACGTAAAGATATAATTGAAAGAGCAAGTTCTGGCCAATGATGTAAAGACATAACTTTTCTTCAATTTAAGAATCGAAGCAGTTTTTTTTATGTGACCGATGCTCCCTGTAATGAAAAGTGGCGGCATTTAATTACAGTACATGGCAAACACAGAAATTCATTATGGTTGTTTAAATACAGTACATGCCAATCTAAGGCATGTAATCCCCAGACCACATAATTATAATTCTGGCTGCAGAGACAAGAAGTTCCACATTGATACAGTAAGCTAATGTTTTGGATTATAATCACTATATAAAAAGAAAAAAATGCAGTAATGAGTAGGATATAAACAGAGTTAGAAACAACTGAAATTGAAATTGTTTATTTATATATGCATGCTTCCATGGAGGGACCCCCTGTCTACCTAATGTCTGATCTGCTTTAATTAATTAGAAAATGTATTTGAGAAGCTGCTGAGCCCAGTGATGACTGGCTGTGATAGAGAGCATATCCATTAGCCAGCAATCTATTGCTTCTTTAAACACTAATGAGAAAACATTACAAATGCTTTGCCTCCATATTAGTGTAAGAAATTAGTAACTAGTAAGAAATTCAGAGAGAACTATGTATCCTTTGTTAATCAGTGCAAGAGGCTCAGCCTAATGTACATTTCTTGTCTGTTGGATTAATGCATCCTATCTGACCCAATAAAGTGTTTGTTTTTTTTTATATTAGAAGTCATATGATATTTTTAGATTAATGTTGTGTAATGGTATAAAATATAAAAACCTCAACATGCCTCAACTTAACAAATAACTAGTTAAATGTTTATGTGTTGTTTGTTCACATACTGTACTGTATAGTATACAGTTATGTTAAAAAAGTTGGTACCCCTCCTTTAATTCTATGTGTTTTTTGTTACTTGAAGCGTGGGCTGAAATTCCTCAACATTAGTGAGAAACTAATAAAGTCACACAAGAAACTAGTACTTCAACTTATTGCTGCTTAACTTGGATCTCCAAGCTATTGAATCATGGGTGTGTGATTGTGTGGCTTTGTTTTTGTTAAATAAGTAATAGCACTGTGAAAAACGTTATATGTTGTTGTTTCTCTCAGGTTGTATTTTATGCCATAAAAATGCATTAAAGTTTAAAAACTATGGGAAAAAGGGAAAAAAATATTCAGTAGTAATCTGTCTACAGTATATAGTAGAAATGAAGCAAATGGCAACATAATGTTGCATTAAATTGTCAGTTGACTCACTAGGTAGGTTAAATTTACAGTAAAAGTACTGTAAAAATAAATTGTTTAAGTAATCTGTTAAAATAATTGCATTTTAGACAGGTTATTTGATGTTCAATCAGTTTTACTTGTTTATTGTTTTTATTAAACTATTTTATTTAAAGTACACTGTCTGGCCAAAATGAGTCAGTAGAAACAGATTATTGGAATGCATAAAGCAAACATCTAAACTATTGGAATTGGCATAAGAATGCATTATTAAAAACCTGGAAATATAGTGCTAAACCGAAACAAAATGAATAATCATAATTGGAGGCATATGATGTATAATTTACGGGTGGAGTGGAGGTTGGTAACACCCAATAATCAAAAACAGCCAGTTCCAGCCCCCAATTTTCATATTATAATGATTAATTAAAATTACTAATTGTTATAATGAATATAATCGAAGTAATTGACCTTCTTGATTATGGTGACTTGATTCATAACACACCCAACCCCCCCGGCCCTTGTGTGAGACCTGGTTTCATCCAACCCATGTAGCAATAATTGCATATGTGAAAAATATCAGGCACAATGACAAGAGAATGTGTAAAAGAGCAGTCAGTCAACAATTTGAACCTAAATGTTGAACCCAAAGTTATATCCTTGATTGGAAATCACTTAAATGTTTGGTGAAGTTGCTGTATAATTACAGCTATGTTTAATAGTGAAGGTACGAGCATTTCTGCATGCACAATGCCATGAGACCTCAGCCTTGATGAGACAGGAATGTACTGAATGACCACGCTATCTTATTTTTTTCCCCCTTCCAGCATAGGCATATTCCACTCAAATTGTGAAAAAGTGATTTTGGGAGCATGAGGAATCATTTTCACACATGAATTGCCCACCACATTGCAAGTCGTAATCAAAGCTAAAGGAGGTTGAACTAACTGTCAGTCTGAGATCTTGTTTTTGAATAGGCAGTGTGTAGACATCTGGCCATCACACCTGTGCTTCTTAAAATGCTCATTCCATAACCATGGTTATTCCAATGGAGTTTGTCCCCCCTTTGCTCTTATAACAGCTTAGATTCTTCTGGGAAGGTTTTGCACTAGATTTTCAAGCATGCTTCTGGGGAGTTGCCTAATTAGCCATGAGTGATTTATTGACATCAGGGGCATTGGCAAACTGGAGCCTGTTTGGTCTCCCTAATTCTAATTAATAGAATTCAGTGGAACCTTGGATTGCAAGAAACTTGGACTCTGTAAACGAGCGAGGTTTTGAAATACAAGCAGTATTGTGGGTAATCATCTCTCATGCTTGGTCTTAGTGCGCATGTGTTACTCGTATAGTTAACATCCATGCAAATGTATACTGTTTACTGTACCATTGTGATTACATGTGTGTGTTTACAGCATTTTTTTATTTTGTGTTTGTATTTGTATATGCTTGCATGCACTTGTGTGAGTTAGAGTCTCTATCAGTAATCTGGTGTGTGTGTTTGTGTGCGCGTGTGGGTGTGTGAAAGCCGTCCGCCACAGTAGCCCCCTTCCTCCTCCTCTCCCTCTCCCTGTTGGCAAGCTGATGTGTGTGTGTGTGTTTGTCCATGTGTCTGTGTGAGCATGCACGCGCTTGTGTGATGAGAGTCTCTCTGGTTAAACTTGTTTTATTTTTCCTTTATGTTTTGTTTTAATTATTTTTATATGAATATTTTTGGGTTGTGGAACAAATCAATCAATAAAATCAAAAATCAAATAATAAATTTCAATTATTTCTTACGGGGAAATATGCTTTGATATATGCATGCTTGGATATACTGTATAAGCACACTTCCGGAATGAATTATGATCGCAATACAAGGTTTAACTGTATTGATATTTAATCATTTCAAAGCACTCGACATTTGTGTGCTTCCAACATTGTGCAAATATGCACATATGGATGTAATGTACAGGTGTCGACTTCATTTGCCTGCTTTCTTAATATGAATTAATCTGGTATAATGGCAGGATAGGTTGCAAGACTTTATCCATTTTTCATATGAACAGTGGTATCTGTAGGTCCATGGAAATACCAATTCTTCTTCTTCCTCTTCTTCTTTCGGCTGCTCCCATTAGGGGTCATAACAGTGGAACATTTGTCTCCATCTAACTCTGTTTTCCACATCTTGCCTCGTCATTCCAACCTCCTGCATGTCCTCCCTCGGCACATCCATAAACCTCCTCTTGGGCCTTCCTCTTTTCCTCTTGCCTGGCAGCTCCATCTCCAACATTTTCCTTCAGATACACCCCTCATCCCTCCTCTGCACATGTTCAAATGTTTATGACAATTATTTTCAGTACATAATTCCATAATAGACTATTTTACCAAGCTGCAACTTGATTATTATTTATAATAGGTTCCCTAGTGTGGTCTAGTAAGTGTGTGCAGAGGATATTCTCTTGCCTTTCTCTCTTTAATCTGATGTATAAATTCACTGTTCAGTGTAGAACCCACATCACTGAATGTCTGAGATTAAATATCTAAACTCTTTTACAGTACAAAATCTATTCATTTTTATCCATGTAAAGTTTTCAGCTTCTTAATCAATTACGTTTCCCTTTACTAATATCGAAATTAATATTCAACTGCTACTCACTACAGTGCACAGAATTCAGACAGATGCTTTTCCCAAGGATAAGAGCTGATCAATTTTAATTACCTTGACTCTCTGTGTTGCTGATAGTAATGGGGATTTAGTAGACATGGTGGCCTTAGGGAACCTCTTCACTGCTCGCTTTACTTCATGCATGCACAAATCCCAAATGCCACCCTTCTGTAATCTACTGTGATTTGCCTTGCAGACCAACACTAACATTTTTGTTCATTTTAGAATAATTTAATGCAGGATTACAGTATATGGAGAACTCATTAGGATGAGTTATAGTATGCATATGTAATTGGGTTATTTTTCTGGTGGGCTGTATGTGTTGTGTGTGTCTATATGTGTGTACATGCATGCATGCACGTGTATATGTGTGGGTGTGTAGTCATGTATGCATGCATTTATATCCCTGTCCATTTTTGGCACCAACACATCAGATCATTCTTGCAGCTGCCACATGGTGGTTGTATGAAAGCACCAAGAGAGATTGTATCATCCTGTTAAAGATGAAAATATTAAATCTTCAGAGGGTGCAGAAACACAACTAAAACATTTAGTTTCTGAAACATTTTAGACACATTTTTACTACAAATGATGATGCAATACAAACTAAGAATAAAAAAAAAAAAAAAATTAATGGCTTTTGCTATAGATGTCCCAAAGGGGCTTCCTAGGATTTCCTGCTTCGCTTCCTTCATTGTTATTCCATTATACTCTAATAAATGGAATTATTGCATTGTGCTAACAGAGGGCTTCTAAGTACATGATGTAATTGACACTACTTGCTTTCCCTGCATGCCCCTTGAGGCTTCTTAATCATTTACTCTTTATTTGCATTGACTACACGTGACCATTATTTGTAAGAACATTAAAATTGTCTTACTATTTTTCTTTTTTTTTTTTTTTTTGCACTGTGTGAACTTGAAGATGCGCCCATTTACAGCCTGGAGTGTGGCCCTTGCCCCGCTGACTTGACCTGAAAATGCCAGAACGTTTATTGTCATAGCTTTGCCGTTGGATGAAAACAAGGTCTGCCTCGCTCTTCACAAAATGTCTATACAGTACTGTACCATGGTAGGAAGACAACAAAAGCAAAAGATTAACTGCTATCACTGGCAGCAAACATGCTCCCATGAAAAATATCAGAAACCGTGCCTTGGCTGCTAGTTCCTTTAATTCATCCACTCTATCATTTTAGACCCCACTGCTATGGCATGAAATTGGGAAATGGAGAGACTGCTGTAGTCTCGATTGTAAATGAGAGAAAACCAGGTCACAGATGCACTGCTGTTACTCGGAGTGTGGGAGTGAGCACGGTTTGAGCTGTGCACGCTTGATCAAGACATGCCTTGGAGAGAAGATGCTGGAGGCCCAGTCTTTAGTACTGCAATGATCACCTGACAGAATGGGATTTCCTGCACTGAACCCACATTAATTATTTTGAAAGATGGCTCGGGCTAGTGTTCAAACCTGACACCCAATTTCTAGCATTGGGATATAAGAGAGAGAGAGAGAGAGAGACTCATCAGACCTCAGGCGCAGAAGAGACGCACTAAACTGGACCCGAACAGAAGTTTGCGCGTACACACCAGTGAGACTGATCGGACCTCTATGCTGAGGACCCTACGAGCAACATTTTTTTTCCGACAAACTGCGATTCCTGACATACATTTCGCACTGACTGAGATGAGAGCATAGCAGGACTGGCGCGCACTGGGTGAGAGAGAGAGAGAGAGAGAGAGAGAGGGGATGGTGTGACAGCAGTGCACCTCAGCGCTCGGGTTGTTGTTATTTTCTCTCCTCCGATCAGAAGACTGCAAAGTGCCTTCACATTTCTTCTTTTTGTATTTTTTTAATTTTTTTGCAAGCTGAAACGAGCGGTTTCCTCATCGAATCGTCACTTATGAGCACCTGTTGTGCGGCTTCGCTGGCGAGTGTTCACGTGCGCCGGAATTTTTCGCAGCGACTTCAAACCTACAGGTGAGAGCGCGCGCGTCCGCGTTATAACGTCGACGTTTATCGTTCTTTCTTTCCCTTCTTCTTTCCTTTTTATTAGGAGACGAAGGTTACATCGCAGCAAATCGCGTCTTTGACCGTCAGTGGAAGTGACATTACAAAGTCTTTTGCAGTTCTCGACTCAGGAACCGTGTAAACACACACGCCGAGTGTAGAACGAGCTAAAGCGCAGTGCGGTGCGCGAGACGCTCGTGTGTCTCGTTACTAAACCCGGCGTCTCTCTCTCTCTCTCTCTCTCTCTCTGTCTCACTTCCGAGAGAAAAAGCGTACGGAAACTGGCTTGAAATGCACACCTGATAAAAAATAAATAAAAATAAAACAAAAAATTCTCCACCAGCAGATCTTATGGATCACCTCTGAGATAACTCTGCAATAGTTCCTGAAAGCGTCTGCTCCCTGTGATTGTCCATGTTATCTGCTGACTCTACTGTATACCAGGTGCGAGGTGATCTGCTGCTGTGATTTCTTATTATTTTCATAATAATATCTACAGTCTCTACAGTCGAGATGCGAAGAGAATATCATCTTGAGCAGTTGTACTGTTACTTTACTGCTATAACACAAATCTGTGTATCTGGGTCCTCAGTTCTGTTCTGGTTCGGAGAGAATCTCAAAATGTCACTAATAGGCTCTTTGATGATTATAATCGACTGCAATAATAAATTGTGGTGTGACTTTATTTTAGCAACTTTATTTTTTCACTTACTGTATCGTGTACTTGCTGCTTCTTCTTCTTTTTTTTTTTTTTTGGTCTATTTATTTAGTATTTTATTTTTAGCACATTGAACCTTTCAGTTATTTCCAATTTCCTCAAGTAAAATCTCTAATTTCCTCTCTCCTTAGGTATTAGCTAATGGGTCATGCCTAAAATGTCCAAATGGTGTATGATTCCATTTGCATCTGGTAATACAGGATGCGTTAAATTCCTTTCCCATCAATTACAGCGTGTTTAGCAAAGACATTATGTGTGAAAGCAACATGATATAAACCACTCAAATGTTATAGGATACTGCATATAGTCCCGACTAAGAAACATGTTTTTTTTTTTGTTAAACTTATATTATATGGTCCAAAGTATGTAAACACCTGATTAATCATAATCTAGTGTGTATTTGAACAGACTTTTTATTTTTTCTTTCTTTTTTGGTGCTGTTATAATAGCCACAGTCTTCTAAAGAGGCTTTCAACTGGATGTTGGAACATGCCTGTGGGGATTTGACCATTCAACCACAAGAGCATTAGTGAGGTCAGGCACTAATGTCAGACAAGTCTGTCCCATACCATGGTGTGTGATGTTATACTGTTAGGCATTGCACCACCACCACCATCAAAAACCGCATTAAGCAAGTCTCAGAGACTTGTCGAATTGATGCCAGTGCACATTGAAGATGTTCTGCGGTTATCCTTTTCTTTAATCTATATGTATATTTGTCATATATATGTACATGCAAATGTGTCAGTTCTTAAAATAGGGTTGGCTACATCATGCTTTAGTATGATTTTGTTCCAATAAATATGAATATAAATACAACAATGAACTAAGCTACTGAGCAAAATTGATGTGAGGCCATTGAAGCATCAGTGGAAGAAGTATACCTTCTGCATTTGTTGCTAGATTACACACCTTCAGAGCATAGTCTTTTAAATTTGTATCATCTTACAAATGATTGCAGGTATATATAATTTGATCAATCGTGTCAGTTATTTCACAGTACTTGCAGTTATCTTCAATAATTCTGCTTATAAAGACCTTGCTTTACAAGTCTGAAAATATCTGTCAAGCATTATGCATTTCGTAAGTGCACACAAACCATTCACGGTCAAACATCATTAGGTTCATAACTGTAGATGTATCAGAGTTGTGCAATTGAGTATGAAATGAAAAGTCCTACAACCACTTCTTCAGACCTCTCCAGTAAGCAGTGGGGGAAATCTAATATGAGAAATGTAAAATGAAAAATAAATAAATGAGAATAAAATAAGAAATGTGCTTAAAGTAGAGGGCAAAACAACAACTTTACAATATATTTTTAAATTTAGGTAAAACATAATGCCTAATTGAATTCTGAATTATAGTATATTTAGCAATTGTCCAAGCTGTTAGTAACTTAATAACCCATGTGTGTATTATTGTACAAGGTAACTAGTAACACTGTATGACTCATTTTGTGATAGATTTCATTAAAAAGGCATTGCCACCATAATACACCACCAACAACAACAATAACAACAGCAATAACAATACAACACCAAAGCCACAAAACTTAAGAGTGCATCTTTTCAGAATTAGACGAAGAAGCCTGGGAGTGAACCATAATGGGTTCATGTGTAGTGCTAATGACAGCACTCAAAGCTGTTTTGTCTTTAATGTACTGTCCCAACCCTCAATGCCCAGAATCCATTAAGATGTCCTCCTACGTCTGTTTCTCAAATCAAGTCAATTTTTACTGTCTTACCCTGCATGTACACTTATACATTAGGATGGAATTGTTAAGCCAAAGATCAACAGTGGAACAAATGTAATGAGTCATGTTTGAAACTAAAGCTTTAGCAGAGTGATAAGTGGAGTGCAATACAATAAAAACACAGAACAGGCTGCACACTACACAGACAAAAGCACCAGAATCAGGGTATACTAGACAGCATAATTAGACAAAACAGTGCAGATTGACTGGGTAAATTGCACGTAATTGTACGGCTTGTCAGGTTTAATATCCCCCGTTTCTTCTACTTTTTTTCTCTCTGAACCTCTCAAAACCTTTTCAACTCGCTCCTCTTTATGCAGCTTCGGTGTAACATGGCCTAGCAGCGATGTCCCAGCTGTATTATCGCCGTACTGAGAACTCCTCATACCGAGACCGCATTCCTCTGCGGATTGTGAGGGCTGAATCGGAACTGTCCTCCCTGGAGAAGGCCTACCTGAATGCCGTTGAAAAGGGTGACTACGCCAGCGTGAAGCAAGGCCTGGAAGAGGCTGAGATTTATTTCAAAATCAACATCAACTGCATTGACCCACTCGGCCGCACAGCGCTGCTTATTGCCATTGAGAATGAGAACCTGGAGATCATCGAACTCTTGCTCAGTTTTAACGTATACGTGGGTGACGCGCTGCTTCATGCCATACGCAAAGAGGTGGTGGGCGCTGTGGAGCTACTGCTCAACCACAAGAAGCCCAGTGGGGGCATGCAGGTAGGAAGCACAGTTCATGACAAAATTGTCTTTTCTAAAGGCGATCCATTAAAGTATGCGATGTGTCCTGAGTGACAGCTTCATTATCAGGGAACAGTCTGTTCTTAACTTTCAGTTGAAGATTCTCTTTAGTTTCTCATTTGCACATAGTGTTCCATGTTAACACCTACGCAAAGTTTTCCTTGTGTATCCTGAAAGGAACAAGGTGTAAATTTGAGTGTTAAAAGACAAAGTGTTTAACTTGCGTCAGATGAATCCAGCCTAAGGACTGTGGAGCTTGAGACCAGACAAATCAAAGAGAAAAACATTTTAATCTCTTTTTTTCCCCCCCTTTTTTTATATAGCTCTCAACTGACATTTAGACACTGCTAGCCCTTTACCTAAATAGTTTATTCAATAAACAATAGGGCCATTGGCCATGAAGGGTTCTCTAAATTGATAACCTTGCTATGCACTGTCATTGCAGTGCAAAACATATTTGTTATAGTAAGAAGCCGCCTGCCAGCAAATGCATCAAATCTCCCTTCCCGTGGCTGGAGGTGAACATATTGTTTGCTCCACTTCTTCTGAGCTGACTAGAACTATATATTTCATCAGTAAACCCATTTGCCGTGTATTTGTAGAGAGAACATGAATCATGAGTCCAGTGACACTGAAATACACATTACCTGTTAAAGAGAATCGTCCATTCCACTAATTTTGTTTGTGGCCTCCTCAAGCTCTGCAATAAATCTGAGGAATGCTACACTTCTAGATTTAGGTTGTCTTGTTGTCTGATTAAAGATGGCATGGCTGGGTAAATACTGGAATAGCTCTGACAAACAGCCTGACACCCCAGCTTCACACATGCAATCCGTTTCTGGCACCTCCGGATGTAAAATCTCAGGCAATTAAACACAGCAGGGTTTCTCACCGATGATGTGATGTGCTTTCACTTCTTAATATTGATGGTGCTGTTTGGCGAACAGATTCAATTCCATACCGCAATTTCACCATTTTGTAATATTATTGTTATAACATATATAATAATAGTAGTGTAATTAGTGTTTCGAGGCACTTGTTGCATAGTAGCTCTTATTTATTGCAATAAATCAAGTACGGTTTTACAACCAAACTTGTATAGGTGACTTTCATTTCTATAGAACGGTTATTTTAATATTTTTGTTTTAATGTTATACCATAAAACCAAATTTCAGTTTAGTGTGGGGAAAGGTCAGTTTGAGAACTGTTCATCTGTGACGATTATGAACGAGTTTTGGATTACACTGTTGCAATTATCCTCTCAGGTGCCTCCCATTCTGCTGGACAAACAGTTTTCTGACTTTACTCCTGACATAACTCCGATTATTTTGGCCGCTCACACAAACAATTATGAGATCATCAAGCTTCTGGTGCAAAAGGGAGTCTCAGTGCCGCAGCCACACGAGGTGCGCTGCAACTGTGTGGAGTGTGTATCCGGATCAGACGTGGACAGCCTGCGGCACTCGCGCTCCCGTCTCAACATCTACCGCGCGCTCTCCAGCCCTTCGCTGATCGCCTTGTCCAGTGAGGATCCCTTCCTCACGGCTTTCCGCCTCAGCTGGGAGCTGCAGGAACTCAGCAAGGTGGAGAACGAGTTCAAGGCCGAGTACGAGGAGTTGTCACGTCAGTGCAAACAGTTTGCCAAGGACCTGCTAGACCAGACACGCAGTTCTCGAGAGCTGGAGCTCATCCTCAATTACAGAGATGACATCAATCCACTGGAGGATGAGGCCAACAGTAATGATCTTGCTAGACTCAAACTGGCCATCAAGTACCATCAGAAGGAGGTGAGATAACTTTGCAAACATTTGCTAAAACTGCATATGATATGGTACATTCTAGTTAACAGTTGAGTCTCTTAAATGCATATGAAAAATACTTTTTTCGTCTACTATTTTTTTTTTTTTTAAGAAAAAAGCAATTTTAGGCTCTTTTACGCTTTTAAATAAAATGAAGATGATGTGCATTTTTTAAATAAATTTGATTGACTGAACTTAATAATTTAGCCCTCCTGTTCTGTCCACTCCTCAGCAATGTCTTACTGACTTTCTCATTTTATAGCAATTTGAGAACTCAAGGACATACTTTTATCATATTCAAGTGGGTTTAGGAACTCTGGTTCCCATCATGCCTAAGAATCCCTTTACCGAAGATAATCACTGTAACGCATGGTCCAATTGCTGTAAATTAAAAATAATTGGACAAGATAACACATGTACTGTTGAGTAGGACAGAATGTCAGAGCTCTACAGCTTAGCTCAAGGTTGCGCTGTCTTGGATTTCCATCCACATTCAGCTGAAACCACAGCCTTCCACACACACACTGCTAAATTCTTTTTGTTCCATATATCTTTATTACACCATTCTTTCAGCACTTACAGTACATCTCAGCCATGTTGGATAACATTTAGAATAATAGAACTACAGTATTAGACATTATTGTATTTGACTGAAGGTCTTCTGTAACTCTCTAATGCTCTGTTTGTCAAACTGAAGTCGATACTATTATTTTGTATGAATCTTTATCACCCCCTTGTGGACAGGAATCACACTGCAACCTTAGGATTTAACTCAATTATACTGTAGAGAATTTGTCATAACTTTAAACAGAATTAAGAGAAAGGAGTACCAAATCAAAATCTTTTAAGCAAAATAACCAGGATACCGAGGATTACTGGCTAAAATATGGGATGAAACTATTGCTGTATTTGCTCAATCTACTAAATTGCTTCAAACAACACTTTTATGCTTAAAACACACACAAACACACACACACGCACACACACACACACACACACACACACACACACACACACACACACACACACACACACACACACACACACACACACACACACACACACACACACACACACACACACACACACACACACACACACACACACACACACACACACACACACACACACACACACACACACACACACACACACACACACACACACACACACACAATCCATTTTACTTAGGCTTATAAGACTAGTTTAACTTCGAGCCCTATCAGAACGCTCAGACACGCTGAGCTGCTAATATCAGATGCGGCAGAACAATGAAGCTGTCCCAGGATCAGGACACAATCTCTGTTACCATGGGAACAACGATTACTGGAGATTCCTATCAAAGACCCCTTAGAATAAGCATAAATATTTACTTGCTCTGGCAGCCATCTGAAAGCAAATGCTAGTGGCTCAAGGCCCACCTGAGATAAGTTGAGCTGGAAATTATCATCTTCATTGACACAATTTAAGAGTGCTCTCTCTACCTCTCTCTCTCTTTCTCTCTGTGTATCTGTGTGTGTGTGTGTGTGTGTGTGTGTGTGTGTGTGTGTGTGTGTGTTTGCATGTATATGCCAAAGGCAATTGCATTAAGTCTCAACATGAATCCTGGTTTAGCCTAAAATGTCATTAAAATACAGCAATGAAATGTTTACCTAGTGCCTATCTCATAAACATTTCTTGGTGGTATTCAATACTTTTGCAAATCAAATGATCAGATATCTCACTGCAATATTGCGCTGTCTGTTCACTAAACTCTATTCTTCAGCAGAGAGCATATACACATGCATAGCTTGCATTAAAGTCCTCTCTTAAACCCCCCAGTACTAACAGACATCAACCGAATCCTGTGTATCAGCCCGTATCTGTTAGGTCTTTTTTATTTCGTCTTTTTAATGACATGAAACATTATTGCTCCTTGAACAACAGGCTTTTTTGTCCTGCCTAGATGCATGGATGCATTGGTTGTGAATGGAATGTGGGTGGGGCATGTTTACAAACACACACACACACACACACACACACACACACACACACACACACAAAGATTCCTTCTTCAGCCTAACTGTATTTAGGATAAAATGACAGATACTGCTAATGTTTACCTGATTTTAGAAAAGCCTATTGATGAAGACAGAAGACGAGCATTGAGAATACATCAATGAGCATTGATTATTAGTCTCAGATTTTACATTCCTCATCATTTATACTGCTGTATCCTATATACAGGGTCACAGGGACTTGGAGCATGTCCCAGAAGACTTAGGGCATGAGGCGGAGTATACCCTGGATGGGGTGCCAATCTAGCACAGGGCACACACACACACACACACAACGCACTCACACGCTTATTCATACACTACAAAAGACTTTGGGAACGCCAGTCAGCCTAATCTGCTTGCCTTTGGGAGGAAACCCACCAAGCAACATGCAAACTCCATGTGCAACAGAGGCAGGAATCGAAACTTGCCGGTATGGAACCCGGACCGTGAATTAATGCTTTTGAATGAACTTTATTTGAGTTTTTCGATTTTTCCTGTAATGCATTTGTTGACCGCGATAGAGAGCTTCTGTGGAAGAAAAGCAAGTTGTGAAAATCAATCAGAGCCATTGCAGAAGCAATGGGCACAGCTGACACTATAGTGTGAAAAGAAACAACAATGTGTCACAAAAAGAAAGAAACCAGGCAGCGTATGAAACAACCAGATATTGATCGTGTCTGCCAAGTAAAACAGCAGCAGTTAATGACAGACGCATTTAGAAAGCGGTGAAGAAAATCCCAACAGAACAGTCAGTGACATCATGAACAACCTCCAGATTAAGGTAAGGTCAAAGTAACACAATCCACTGTTTAAAGAAGACTTTCAGGGCAGAACTATATAAGCTGTACCACAAGCTGCAAACCACTCAGCAGCAGTAAGAATCAGAGTGGAATTTACAAAATAATTCAGAGATGAGCCACAGGCATGGAACCAAGATTAAAATCTGCCAAATTGATGAAAAGGGCAAAGGGTGGAGAACAAATGATGTGGTCATGATTCAAAACATGCAAGCTTGTCAAAGGACATTGTGTTGGGAGCAGCAGAATGAATTCTGCCAATTTACAGGGAAATTCATTTAGTCTATTCAGGAAGACATTAATTAATACAAATTAATACAAACTTACAAAGATAAGTGAAAAAGACCACAATTTCTCTAGTCTGATTTATTATGTCAGATATGATTGATCACTGGTGACTCATTTCCCTAATTTTCCTTTGGTTCTGGAAAGCTGCTCTGTGACAATGACCCTTGTTAAGAGTGCTATACAACATTAAACATACCTGATCTGTATCTGCACGCATTGTGTAGCTACCACAAGATTGGCTGATTGCATTGGCTATTTAAAATTGCATAATTGAAGTTTGTGTAAACACACATACAGGTACGTGTCCAAAAGATGCAAAAGATATACAGTAGAACCTCGGATTCCGAGTAACGTGGTTTATGAGTGTTCTGCAAACCGAGCAAAGATTTTTAATAATTTATTAATTCGAAACCGAACAAGTATTAGTTTACGAGCGCCGAGTATCATGTGTCACGCATGCGACTCTTATTTTGACACCGAGTGTCACTCTCTCACCTTTTCACAACAACCCCCCCCCCATCCCACTCATCTCTTACTTGTATAATCAACATCTCCGTTTTTTTTTAGTGTCTTATGTGTGTGCGTGCGTAATTTGACACCGACACACACACACACACACATCCCTGACACACGCACAGAGGCTCTCTCGCATTTTCACCCATTCCCCGGCTTTACAAACACACAGAAACGCTGCTCTGTTGCGATTCTTTTCAAAGGTAAGGTACTGGTTCTTTTGTTTTGTTTTTGTTTTTTTTTACTTTACAGCAGTGATTCCCTTAGTATGCGCTCACGCCAGGTCAGAGAGATTATTTTTTTTCCTGTTAAAACGGTGTTTCCGTTGTGTGTGTGTGTGTGTGTGTGTGTGTGTGTGTGTGTGTGTGTGCGCTAACTTAATTACAGAGATTCCTTGTTAAAGATCCAGTTTCCAGAGTTTCCGTGTGTACAAACAGCACGTGTGCGCACGCGTGTGTGAGTGAAAGTCGTAGCCCCCTCCCTCCTCCTCTCCTCTCTCATCTTACTCTAGCCACTATTTTTTTCGAAGGTAATAGGCAGGTTAATTTGTTTTATTTTTACTTTATATTTTGTATTAATTATTCTTATATGAATATTTTTGGGCTGTGGAACAAATCATTAGAGTTTCCATTATTTCTTATGGGGAAATTTGCTTTGATATACAAGCACACGTCTTAAACACATTAGTCTTGCAATCCAAGGTTTAACTGTATTTTTCTCACACTTTTTAAACAAATTTTTAAGAATATTTTGAATCTGTACAGCTGTCTTGCGACATTAACCCTTTTTAAAAAATACAATTGAATTGAATTAAATGCTGTCAAAATTTTGGACACACCTTCTAATTCCATGGTCTTTCCTATTTTTTTTCTTTCTACATTATAAAGCAATACTGAAGGTGTCAAACATGCAATAATCTTCTGTGAACAGTTGATGTTGAGATGTATCTGCCACATCCGGCTTTGCTGCTCTGTAAAGCCTCTAATCTAAAGAGTTCTGGAAATAACTATCCCAAACAGGTAACATTTGTGCTCACCAAAATAACAGTTGAAAGATGTGTGAAAGAACTGTACAGTGGAACCTTGGATTACGAGCATAATTCGTTCAAGAAGTGGGCTCGTGTTCCAAAACACTCGTAAACCAAATCATCATTTCCCATAAGAAATAATGAAAACTCAAATTATTAATTCAACAACCCCCAAAAATAAATACATAAAAATAATACAATCTATAAAATGAAAATAAAACAAATTAATCTGCATTTAACCTGTTTAAAAAACAGGACAAATAAATCCAGACAGATAAGTGTTTCCGTCGGTGCACCGTGTGTGTGTGTGTTTGTGTGTGTGTGTGTGTGTGTGTGTGTGTGTGTGTGTGTGTGT